>BQNB010018392.1:0-33865 GCA_026074375.1 Tanacetum coccineum | reverse complement strand
GATGGAAAAACCGTTATCATTCAAACTTTATTGTATAGATTTTGGGAACCTCTCGTTTGTAAAAACTCTGAAGAAATAATGAATGATAACTTATTTTCAAAAACGACTCTTTTGATTCGTTTTCTATGATTATGACTGTTGTACCTTTGAAGTAATACCCCAGATTAGCTTCCGCTGCTATATATAAAAATGGGGGTGTTACACTTTACCAGATTCATACCTTAGTGGATAAAAGATAAACACATCATTGTAGTGTATTTTAAACACCACATCATTTGATCTGTCCATCAGACTTGTAAAGACAAAAAATAAAATGAAAATCTCAATTTTAAAAACCCTAAAATCCTAATTTTATTAATAAATTATTACAATTGGGGTAATAAAGATTAAATACAAGACAAAATATACCTTTTTGCTTCAACATTACAGAAAAAGATAATAAATTCTAAGTATTTAATAGTGGAATGGTGGGGATGAATTAGGGTTTGAGAGAATATTTGGGATCTTAAAAGTGAAATTTCAATTGTTGTGTGGGGTTAAGTAAACAAAGAATGTACTGGATAAAGGAATTTTCATACAAATTTTTTGGTAAACTATATGGCATGTTTCGAGTGTGTAGGAGGGAGGAGGTGGACAATTGTTTTCCACGGGTGACACTGAAAAAGTGTGTTATCTAAAGTGATAACCGGTTATCGGGTGAATGGGTGAAAAACACACTCTCAAAGACAAAAATGGTGATATTAATGTACACATAAGGATTTTTTTTATTCTCTAATCTCTCAAAGTATTTTGTGGCAAGTATGATGCATTTTAAAATGATTAGCCCTATAAAATACACATGCACTAAATTATGAAAATGTTTAGGATTTTGGACCTCACCATGGCACATAGATATAAATTATATGCTTATTACGATTGAAATAGCAAAAAAAACCTTTTCATGAGTTTTAAACCTTTTCATAGACTTCCCATAGTGGATGTCTTTAGGTCTAAGAACAACTAAGACTGTATGTAATGGTGACCGTAGGTGATGCGGTTACCTCTGCCACCTCAGCGTCAACTCGCCTTTCTCTTTCTATGACCAACTGCACGACCAAATGCATGTACTGTGGATCGCAGTCATTCCTTTTTTAACACATAAATTAAAACTTTATCAATAATTAAAAAAATATTTCATTAATAATTCAAATAAAATAAAAACCATTATAATTAAAATTAAGAACTGAAACTGATAGTCTATATTATATCTATGCCTTATTTTTGTTTCGACTCTAAAACCCTATATCGTTGTCTCCCGGTCAAATAGTCATCTGGTTCATTATTAAACATGATGTTTTTTTCCTTTTTTTCTTCTTCTTTAAAGTGACACATTTGATGTTGCAGCTCAAGTTCTTATTTCTTGTGTGCAATCCTTTGGTGTTCCAATTCCATTGATTATGCACGCCTCTGCCTCTCCAATTCTACTTGCTCCTAATGAGCCTACTTTGCTAATTTCAATTTTCGTTGCTTCAGCTGCAAACTAGAATTCACGGATTCCTTCCTTCGGGAAAATAACCTCGATGCGATGTTTTTCCATTTCTCGACCAACTGTTCAATAAGAGGAGGTGTAGTTGAAAATTTCGAACGAACGAAGGAGGATGACGCTTTCTTCTTAGATTTGTCCCGGTCCATTGTCCAAACTATTTGAGAACCTATTTTTCCTCGGTGTTGCGATCGTCCGCGTCTTCATTGAGATTAAAACCACCAAGTGTCGAGTCAGATGTTGAGGTGTGAGTTGGTTTCTATAGGTGATTATAGATATAAATAAAATAAAAATAAATATGAAATGCAACGGATAAATCACCTAACAACATATCCATATAGCCATATGATTAATCGAATTAATACAAATAATGGTATACCTTTAAAGCGTGATTCATTAGGATCGCTAGGAGACTATCACCAGAAATCGATCAACCCTAGAAACCTAAGTGGTCAATAAGGAGAAAAGCTCTATGTAGAAACACACTACACTTCACCGTATACCACCCTTATGCAAGTCGTATAACCCTTAACCCTTCAGCATGCCTTCAACTGCTTTAGGAAAAGACTAAAGATCAAAAACACAAAACCAAAAGAGGATGGTGGTGTTGGCCGTGAGGTTTGGATGATAGCGGGAGGGGAGAAAAGTTAACTTATAATATGTATTAAGTTGTGAGTTATGATGATTGATTAGTTTTTTAAACTAAATCAGTTACATTAATCACTACATATGTTAAACTTGACTACCTTGGTCTTTTCCCTTTTGCTCTTTCCCTCCATGGCCGGCCATATGGACCACATAATAGGCTTGCCCATTTGTTTGGTCCAATCTAATTCACTAACTACAAGCTTAGTAACTAGTAGTCCATTACTGACTCGGGGTTACGTAGGTTATATAAAACTATTACATAAAAACAGTAGATACGTTATATTAAACGAAACCTCTTTGTATATGTGTGTGACTCTATAAACTGACATACATCTAGTCGTATAATCATTTATTATGACTTAAGCATACTCCAGCAGCTCACACTTGCGAATGTCATAATAATCAGGTAATTATACAAGCAAATGTTAGCGTCTAGTAACACGCTAATTCCCCTAGAAGCACACAAGGATAGTTTCTTAAACGTCTCATTTAAATGGTTTATACATTATTCATCCTTTTAGATACTCTATGTAGGAGTTACTTTATCATTTGGGTTTATTTCCATCACTAATGTAAAATATTAGGGGTGGCAATCGAGTCATATTCGGTTTGACCTTTTTAGGTTTGCAGGTTGGCGGGCCATTATGACCTCTACCCACGCACGACTCATTTATTAATCATGTTAAGAAAGTCAACCCTGACCTAGACTTGCCTAACATGTGTAACCCGTTTGTGATGTGTTTAACCTACTTATATAAATAGGTCAAGTGATAGTTTGTCGATTTAACTAATTCAAATACACAAATGATATAAGGATTTTAAAAATGGTAAACATAACATACAAATGACTATCTGATAATTTCAATGATATATGAGTTATAATTGTAATTCACTTAGATTAAGTACATAACAAAATACATTTAATCCAAATCTAACATAAAGTCCAAGTTATAAATATTATTTTTTAGAGGCTTATATATACTTAAACGGGTTTATGGGTTGGCTTATTTAATACTTACTCAACTAAAACATGACCCGTCACTACAACAAATAGTTGAATTCTTCACATTAAATTCCGCACACATATCATAGGTGTGTACTTTTATTTATAAACTAGACGAGTACTCGTGCATAGCACCGATAATTTTTAGCTGCAGATAATTAACGATATGCAATATTGTGGTAAATATTTCTTATAACGTTCAAAATAAGCGTTTTTCTAACAAAAATATAAAGAATATCTACAGAAAGTAGCCGTAAGAGTTGAGAAGTGAAAGTGAGGGTATATTGAGAGATTATTTTTTGTTGTAAAATAATATTTGTGTGGGGAGATATGAAATGGTTTGTGTAGATTTATATGGTGGATGTGGTTACACATTTTTAATAATCATTATCGATTGTAATGATTTTTAACAGTTAAACTTTTAATAATTACAGAAGGCCGTTACAATGATAAATTAAATGTGCTATTATAATGTTATAACGGTATTGATGATTGAATTTATTATTCAAATGTTGTTACAATTTATTGTGTTTCACATAATAAAATTAAGTTTTCATTCATTCCTAAAATACATTCAGTTTTCACTTTTCACATTCACATTCACATTCAAGAATTGTAGCAATATCCTTAATATAAAAGTATAGATAGATAAAATCACAATATTTATTTCCTCCTTTTGCCTTCTTTATTTAAACCCGAGTCACAAATAAAAACAAAAAATAAAAATAAAAATAAAATTACATATGAATATATGAATCTTTGATAAAGTCAAGATCATGAAAACTCTAATAGCACAACATATAATTTCGCTGGCTTTCTTCTTTCCTTTTTACTTTTTCACTCGTGGATAGCTAGACCTTTTACCTTATGACTTACAATAGTGGCGGCATTCGGTGGTATAGGGGTTTGGTGGTGGTGGGTTTCGGTGTTGATGGGGTTACAATCATGGATGAGCTCGTTGGTGGAGGTGAATGGTGGTGTAGTGGTGGAGTTGGTGGGGGAGTAGAGTTTCTAGGCTTTATGAAACCCGATATGCAAAGGCTGCAAAGAAAACCACATACTATATCTATTATATATATCTTTATAATAATATATATTATATTTATTATAATCATATCATTTATATATATTTTTTATATATATATATATTATATATATATATATATATTACTTATAATATTATTACAGTCTTAAAAATATAACAACTTTACATATTACGGTTTTGAGAAAAAGAGGCATACCTTTTTTAAGAATTTAATCGTAGCCAATGTACCAACCTACAGAAACATGAATAAATTAGTATGAAAACATGGTAGAAGTGGTTTACGATGATACTCATAACATGATTCTAAAAAACTGATACAAAACAAAAGAAAAAAGTATGAATGTGTATGAAGCTGGTTATTGAGACAGAATAATTGTTTTATGTTTCTCGTGTGTTGATTTTTCAATGCAATTTTGGGCACGCAGTGTGTGTGTGTGTGAATTCTACCCACTCTCGCAATGTGTGTGTGTGTGTACTAATCATAATGGGCCTATTATTTTCTTCCATTACATTAGCCTTATCCAAATTATAGAAATTAGTTTGTTACATGAACCATTAATATGCAGTCGTTTTAATGGCGCAATTTATTACTTAAATGCTATTTACGTTTTTAATGTAATGATTGACAAGTTTCCCTTTTTCAATATATAATAAATACCTATGCTCGCTCCGCCACCCCCCCTCTATACCTCACATATCATTATAACTTATAATCTACTATTATAATACTATATCTTATATAATAATCATATAATATAATAGGATCCATATCATCTCATCGCCAGTAGTATAGTCTATTAAGGATCCCCCTCGCGCGCTCTACTTTGTGTTGGCTGGTTTATACACTTCGTTATCCCAAAAGTTTAAAACCGGACCCGGGTGTTCTTCCGCGAGGTTGTGGAATTTGTAAATTGAAGTGTCGGTTTAGTAAAATTATGCTTGAATATTATCAAATTTAGTTTTGGATTTTATTTGTCTACAGTTTAAAAATGCACAAAAAGAGTATAGAAATCCCTAAAACGAAAGTGATCTAAGCTAAAACCTAAAACGAGAAGGTAAAAACGCGACTTAAAAAATTAAATTATCAAAATTTAATCCTAAAGTGATTTTTTTTACTTTTAATTAATCCTAAATGACTAAAAAGTAAGAATAAAGAAAACTAGATCAAAAACGAAGGCGATTTGAGTTTAAAACATGAAAAACATAAACGGGATCGAAACCCGTTCTTTAAAAAAATGAAATTTTAAAATATACCTACGAAAGTGAATTTAAATGTTCCTAGGTCCTACATGATAAAAGAAAATTTTAAAAAAAAGAATTATATTTTTTTTACTTTTATATTTTTTATTATGAATTAATTACTGTTTTAATGAAAATAAATGATTAAAAATAGTAAATTATTTCCTAAAAATCTGAAAAATTCATGGAAAATAGATTAACTAGTGTAGAATGCATGAAAAATAAGTTAGGGTACCCAGCTTATCAAATAAGCTGTGAAATAAGCCTAACATGGCTGAAAGCTTAAAGGAGAAAAAGGATAAAGGATAAATTTTGTAAACAGATTGGAAAAGTCCCAAGGGCACTTGTGTTAGGAGAGATTGTGTGTGGGTCGTTTGGTATACAAGGGGAGGGTCTCGATGGGTATTAAGACCCCTGTGGCTCCATTTTTGCAAAAACATTTTTTTTTAAACATAAACTTAAGCTGGAAATAAGCTTCTTTTAAAAAGAGTTTTTACAAATATTAAAAAATAGCTGGCTATAAGCTTAAACTGAGGACATAATGCAAAAATAACTAAGACACTATAAAAGGTATAACTGTAGGGGGCAAATTCTAGGGCATTTATCGCGCTCTCTTCGCGCACAAAGGTCGAATAAGCCAAATCTCGCTCCGTCCTCTCTCTCGCTCGCTCACCCCTAATTTGATATTGAACTTAATTAAACGAAGAAACAAGCTATTAGTGAGAAAGGGAAAATTTAGCAAATTTTGCCAAGGGGACTGGCTAACCAAACAGGCCTAGCATGGCAATCCTTTGAGTTATGTTTGAGCCCTAAACAAAAAACTTATGAGAAAATACTTGGTACATTTTAAATAATTCTCCTCAAACATTATCTATATCAGCTAAAACAAGGAAGTTTGAAATAAAAGTAGTATGAAATAGATGAGCGAAAAGGGCTTTATCTCACTCAGCTTATGGATTGAGGTGTTGCTTTTATTTGGAAGATAAAAAAGCTTATTGCAAGGCAGTTTAAAGTAGAAAAGGTTTATAAAAGCACCAATATAAGTTGAAACAGAAGAAGTTGATACCATAGAAGCTTTTGCTAAAAAATTCAGGGTCACAAAATATATTTAAATAAGCTAAAAATGAAATTGAAAAGGACTTTGAAAAATTTTGAAAATAAAACTAAAAGGCTATGACATGTTTGGATGTTAAAACCACAAGACCAAAGTGTATGTGACCAAATTCTTTTTTATACATTTTTTAGCGACTTAATAACAAACAATATCAAAACTTAGAAGCTGGCCCAAAAAGTCTAATTCCAAATAGTTAATAAAACAGTTTTTGATTTAATAGTTTTTAAAGGAAACTTGGACAAGACTTGAAAACAAACTTTCAATCCTTAAAACTTTTGAAAAACAACTTAGAGACAACTAAAAAGGCATGACAAGTTTCCCAAATGACCCATATGGTTTTTAAAACTGTTTTGACCCATTTTAGGTCTTATGTCAAACACCCCTTTAAGTCTTTGATTTGAACTTTTTAAACAATACTAAGCTGATTTAAGGTGAGTTTTATAAAAACAGAAACAAAATATCATAATTGAATATCAAATAAGCAATTACAAACAGAAAAATAAGCACTTTTAAGCAGGATAATGATTCTAACAGTAACAAGCTATTTAAAGACATATTTTAAGCAATCTCAAACTAATCACTTTTAAACAAAAACTTAAGCATGAAAAACATTCAAATGGATATAATAAGCAATATTAAGCGTAAATAAGCACACAATAAGCAGAGTTAAGCAGTTAATAAGCAAATGCAACTTTTTGATCTAAAAGAGAAATGTGAAGTGTACCTTATCCCCTTGCTCAAAACAGGGAATGAATGACCTAAATTAGCTCTAACCTACCCATCTTATTTGAAATAAGCAATCTAATAACCCATAAGCTCATCCTTTGCCAGCTTATCATCCAAAAGCTTATAACCAAATCTTTAATTCCAAAGACACATAAATCTTCACAAAAGCTATAGTATAACCTTATATGAGTTTAAAACAGTTTTCATAAGCTTATAAGAGCTTATAAAAGAAACTTGTAAGCAATAATAAGCTTAAATGCATAAAGGATTTTAAAGAACAGATTTGCATAAACTTAAAACTTGAATTTTTATTAAACATAAAAAGATTACAAGGCTTGAAAACTTAAATAACAGAATTTAAAAGACTAAAAACATAAATTTAAAAACATTGAAAATTAAATTAATCTACTCCTCGTTCTCCTTTTTTTTCTTCTGTCCTCTTTCTATATATAAGCTGATGGGTCTTCAGCTTGTGTGCTTCTTGTGTTTGTTTGGTGAGAGCTTCAAAGTCCCAATCTTGGCCCTTCAATTGCCTTGGCCCTTCAATTGCCTTGGCCCCCAATCAAATCAATCATATCCATCTAAATTTTGTCATCATGCCACAACCAATGAAATCATATAGGATTGCCAACCTGTTTTTGGATTGTTGTAGGTGGGGTGAGGTGTGGGGTTGATTTTTTGGGTGAATCTTGTCGTGGTGTTGCAGGGGTGTAAGTGAGAGAGATAGTGAACAGTAGTGGGTCAGGGTATGGCGGGAAATTAGTTTTGGGAGATGTACAGGGTAAAAGGTTTGGGAGTTGGGCAACTTTGGTCCCTTAGGTTGTATAAGTTTATTGCAAGAAAGGTCCTTGTGGTGTGAAAGTTTTGGGGACTAGGCAGAAATGGCCCCTAAGGGTTATATGTGTGTTTGCAAGCATGGTCCTTGGACTAACGGGTTAAGGGTTAAGGCTTATATGGCAGTTAACGGGGTTAAATGGTGATTTGGGCTTGAATTAATTGTTTGGGCCATTTGTTATTAAAAAGGGATCTTGGGCTTTATTAAATGGATTTGGGCTATAAGGGTTTAAAAGGGTATTTATAAATGGGAAGTGGGCTGACCCGGGCCCACTAGGTGGGTACGGGTGGGTCCACTTTGACTTTTTAGGTTTTACGGGTTCGGGTTTGACCTTTGACTTTGACGGGTTGACTTTGACTTTGACTTTCTTGGACTTTGGCTTTGATTTAACTTTGTCTTTTTCACGCTCTTCCATTCCGTGCTCAGTTTTGTCTGGTTTGGCTTCATTTTTGTCCTTTAGTGAATATCCGGTACCTGCACAGTACAAACACAAAAACAAGCATATTTATGGCATTTTATGTGCGTTTTTTGCCGTTTAGGGTCGACTTATTAGGTAAAAGGTATGTGTAATTACACACATACCAAAATCCCCCATACTAAGATATTGCATGTCCTCACGCAATGCTACAATTAAGCACTTAGAAAACTAAGAATCTCGATCCCCCTCGACTAATAACCTCGAAAAGTAGCTAAGTGTTCGTCAAGGGGAATTTAAAGAATCAAAAGCTTTGAAAAGCCCCGTTTTTACCATTCATAAATATATACACTTATTCCTACACATATTTTTGTATTTTTCATTTTTCTCATTTTTTGTACTTTTCATATTAAGCAACTAACTAACATATTTGATTTTCGTTATTTTCATAACCGTTAGGGATCATAGAATAAGATGCATTTTGATCCGAAAATGCCCCAAAAAAGGATAAATTCATCGTCCCCGACTTTTCACTTATTCCAAACTAAGCTTAAAACAAAATCACCGTTAAATACAAGAATGGATTGTTAACACTACTCATATTTGCAACTTGTAAACTTTTCACTCCCGGCAATTATTATATTTAGGTGAATGTGCCATTTTGAATTTCAACCATGGATCAACGTTTTGCAAAATTCTATGCTTCACGTTCCACCCAAGAATAATGAGTTTGAAGGCGAGATCATCCCATGTAGCGACTTTCGTCTCGGCACATCCCAACCTCATCGGATAAGTGATCGGGCTTTTGACACCTCACGGAGACTAGTATCGGGACTCACAGGCCTTCGGTTTCAAAAACTCTTAGGTTTCCCGTATACACAGAGTTTATTTAAAAACTTAAAATAAAATAGTCAAAGTTCAAAAGCATATTTGAATTTAACAAAAAAAGATCTTACATTTATTAATTCACACTTAATATTTAACCATAACATTGATGCAATTATAACCCTCGACTTTTTAGAAGGCTGCAACATCGGTTGTGAGCCGGCAAGATGCAGCAAACTTTTATCGGTCTCGGATTTTTATTCTTACTATGGGCATTTTTTAGAAGGCTGTAACATCGGTTGTGAGCCAGCAAGAAACAGCAAACTTTTATCAGCCCACAGTTTATATTTATTATATATACTTTTTTTCATTTTTCAACATATTTTCATCATCATTTTTTTTATTTTTTTTTTTACGATATAGACAAGACTTCTTTTTGAAAAATTTAAGTATAAGATTGAACTAAGACTAAAATTTTTGCTATTAACTACATAAAAATTGTTGATTTAAGTTTAATCTCCAAAAATAGCACGTATATTAATCCGGTTAGAAGCTTATGGGAGAAAAAGCCACAAATTACATACATGAGCTCTTAAAATTTCCAAATAATCCTTGTTTAGCATCCAACTCATGCTTAACTCTATCATTTTTCGTTCTTCGCGAATATTCGCGAACGCTTAGTCTAAACGTTAAGGAACAAGCTAGAGCTCAACACGCTCGATCGAGTCAAAATTTACTCTTATTCTACCCAGCATGAAAGTCAAAATTGTGACAAAACACTTATTTTATTTTTGAAAATTTTTAAATTTTTTCATTTTTTTGAAATTTTGGTGGTAAAAACGGGATTACGTGAAAACAACGGCTGCAGGCACAATCAAATCGAAGATCCCCCCTCCATACTAGAATTAAACATTGTCCTCAATGTTTTAAGAAGGGTCTCTACGCAAATCCTAAGCCGTTTATTAAATATGCTTAAAGATAAACGTTAGTCGATAAGATTTGGATATTGGATTCCCAAAATGAAGCTAAGGATTTGAAGCTCTTGTGATCGAAGGACAAAAACCGCGAGCACGAGAGGCTTCAAAAATCCGGGACAATCCTGGACAATCATAAAAACACAAGCAAACGAGAATGGAAGAGGCGAGCCTCCTCACAATAACAAAAATACTTATTAGCAAATAGAAAGAAGATAGAATGGATAAGCATGGGTTGCCACCCACGAAGCGCTTATTTTTGTTAACCGAGTCTTGAGCCTGACTTGACCCCGAATTCATTAGTCCATGGGGAAGCAAGTGGAAGATAAAATATCCATCAGACTTTCATTCAAGTTGTTTGGATAAACATTAAAATTCATGAAAGTTCCACTCCGATGAGATACACTCGACATAAAAGAATGATAAACGGAGATGCCGGGGTCAAAAATGGTATCTTCATTCCCACAAGATAGAAGATATAGATGAGCAACTGGATACGTGAGAAAAGGAAGAAAGATCCATACAATATAAGCGAAGATAGAATCACTAAAAAGTATGAAATCCAGATCCAGGTCAAGGGTGGGATGGGTGGGCAAAACATTAGGCACATGAACTCTTGGTTCTCTTGTTGGGAAAATATCCCCCACCACATCCATAGTAAGATTGCCTAGCTCGGGCTCAATCTTAAAGCAGAAACAATCATACTCCGGTGGAGATATGATGTGAGTGAGTTCATCGGCGAACTCCTCATGATAAAAGTCACTCCTATCGGTAGGAGGAAATGAATCGATCGAAAGATCAAAGATAAACGAATCGTATTTAGAAAGAGAAATTTCAGAATGAGTAGTGGTACTGCCACTACTCTTCTCTTTAATATGATCATAGAAAGCTTCATAATCCGGAAGAGAATAATCAGAAAGAGTAGTGGTACTGCCACTACTATTCTCTTCCAAATCAAAGCAGAAAGTTTCAGATTCGGTTAAAGAATTATCAAAGGTGTTAGTCTTCTCCAAGAAAGAGTTAGGAAATGTGGAGGGAGACTTGGTTACAAAATTAGAAGATGGAACAGGAATATCTTTTAATGCTTTGATGTTAGCAATAAGAAGATTGACATTCAACAATTTTTCACGAAGGATATCGTCTTTGATTGTTAGAAGAATATCATCATCGATCCCTCCAACTTCCGGGATAACAATCTCCACCACCTCTAAGCTGACGATCTCAGAATCAGGAGGTGATGCCTCAACATACTCGATGTTGTCATAAGAATCGTCATCACTCGAAGAATAATCATTGTTGGAATCGATGATAGTCTCATAATGTTCTTTAAAAGCTTCAGGAGGGGTAGGATTGTTACAAAAAGGCACATCACACATTTTGTCGGGAATACCCTCGGACTCACTTGGGATTGGGACAAGGTCCTCAACACTAGACTTTATTACTTCGTCCGATTCTGTTGCCGGAATAGTGTCAAGATGCTCGTCCCCCATACTTAGAGAGTTAACGGGCTCCTTGGTCGGTAAGACGGGTGTGATTGCAATGGTATAGTCCTCGTCATCATCATCATCATAGTAGACGATAGGGCGATTCCAATTCGGAGTATTAGTATACTCTGCCAACTGCCAGCTCCTCACTTATAATTTTCACATCATTAAGAAGTTTGTTAAGTAATTCTTGTATAACCTCGGTTGAATGTGTTTTTTTCTTTACAAGCATGTTTAATTTCAAAAAATGTGTCCCAAGCTTGCATTAAAACCTTTGGTGTTTCTCTAAAAGATATACGATTAAATTTCTTTAAAAATGTTTCTATAGATTCCATAAGGTCTTCTCTAGCTTGCAACATTTCCACAGTCGTTTCTTGAGGAGGTTGATGAATTGACGGGAGACGTGGGGGTTGAACTTGGTCAAAACCGAAAGAATTAGAATCATAGCAAAAATTTGGCTCATAATAATTTTCATTCACCGGTTGACATGAAAAGTGTCATACAGGTACCCCCGCAGTTTCACAATAGGCTCTCGAGATCAATTGATCACATTGAAAAGTCTCATGCGGGCCTCTGCAATTTTCGCAACAAGGTTCGTAGAAGATCACTTGTTGACATTGAAAAGTCTCATGCGGGCCTCCGCAACGGGTACAACAAAGATATTGTTGAAAACTATGAAAATTTTGTGGGAAATTAAAGTCTTGAGTGTAACACGGTTCCGGATTATAGGTAAACGGAACATGAGGTGAACAATCGTGACCATAATAAGTGTCGTTCCCACAAAACTCATAAGAATACGTCGAGGGTTGCGGAGGTGGGTTGAAAACGTTAGGAGAATCATCAACAAAATTAGGTTTGGAATCATAAGTGAAATGTATTCTCATCTCAAGAATTGCATGTCGGATGAACACTTGGCAAAGTCTGTGGGAGCTCATCAATGGTTTGATTATTGCATGGTTCCGGATTAGAGATAATCGGAACTTGCGGTGGACAATTATAACCATAATGAGCACCTTTCCCACAAGACTTGCAAGTACATTGATGACAAAAGAAGCCATCCAACGGTTCTTCACACTTGTAACAACAATTTTTGTATTGGTGGAGACTTTTGAAATGTTTTCAAAAATATTTTGAGAATCATTTAAAGAAGTCGGATTCAGATTATTTCCATATCTTGAAGCACAAATCAAACAAAGACCACTTCCATACCTCATACAAGTACATCGTCGAAAAAGAAAACCATCTCCTAACGCATCTTTGCAATGAAAGCAATGACGTTGGTTGGACGAACAATAACATTCTTCACTATACAAAGTTCCACAAAACGAACACTCTTTAAACGTGAAGAGGAGATTCAAACAATCATCGAGTGACGCCATAAGAATTAAAACAAATAGATGTTAAGAAAATAATTAAATGAAAGAAGGAAAAATAAGATTATTTTTGGGTTTTTTAGGTTTTTAAACAATTTCATTTTATTAAAACAAATGAGATTAAGACCACTTAAACAATAATTCAACTTGCTTCACCGGTAGCTCTTTAAAAACTAAAAAACGCACAAAGAGCGGAGGAGCGGGAAAGAGCGCGAAGCTATTAAAACCTTCGTCCTTATCGGGTCGTAGTTCCTTGGAACAACCCTCCTTAGACCCTTTTATTTGTTAATCAATTAAAGTAGCCTCCATCGCAAGTTGACAACAAAAGATAATTTATTTATCTTTGGTTTCGGGAACTTATTATGATAAATGCTTCAGTGGAAAGCATTACATTGACGATGATTGTTTATCTTTATTTAGATAATGTATTTTATTTTTTTTATTTTTATTTTTTGATATTTCTTGTTGTTATATTCTAATGAAAAGAAAATGAAAATATTTTTGTATTTTTATATTTTTGTAAAGAAAATAACTTCACAAGGAAGGGTCTTTAAGGCACAACAAACTTCAATTCGATAATCGTACACGGCATCCCCGACAACGGCGCCAAAAATTGACAATCAATCCTTTACTATATATAAATATAAAATAAAATATATATAAATATAGTAGAATAGTAATAACCGGAAGTATCGGTTTCTCACTTCGTTACCCACAAAGTTTAAAACCGAACCCGGGTCGTTCTTCTCGACGAGGCGTGAATTTGAAAATCAAGAATCGTTTGTAAACAATGCTTGAATAATCACAAATTTGATTGGATTCTATTTCTACAATTAAAAACGCAAAAACAAGTAAAAGAAACTATAAAACGAAAGCAATTTAAGATAAAACCTAACTTAAAAACTCGAAATGTAAAAAACGTGACCATAAAACCTAATTTTTCAAAATTTAAACCTAAAGTGATTTTTAACTTTTAATTAACTCTAAGTGACTAAAAAGTAGAACAAAGAAAACTAGACCGAAAACGAAAGTAAATTAAGCTTAAAAATGCGAAAACGAGAACGGGCCTTAAAATCGAGCTTAAAAAAGCCAAATTTTGCAACAACTTAACCCCTACGGATCAAATCTATTTTTCCTAAGTCTAAATGAATAAAAATAAAATTAAAAAAAAAAGAGTTATATTTTTTTGATTTTTATTTTAATTATTATGAATTAATTACTGATTTAATCTAAATTAAATATTAAAAATACTAAACATTTTTATAAAAATCTAAAAAATTCACAGAAAATACTTTAAACTATGCTTAATCTAAGAAAAATAAGAACTTGAAGGTTTGCTGAAGAAATAAGCAGTAAATAAGCTAAATAAGCAAATAAGCTAAACTGCCAACACCCCTTTATATTTTTAAGACAATGGCAAACATGTAATAAAAAAGTCCCAAGGGCGTGTTGGCAGTAGAGTGTGTGTGTGAGGTGCTTAGTTTGCAAAGGGGGAGGTCATGGGTTCGACCCCCATGCCTCCTTTTTTTAGAAAACAATTTTTTTCATTTTTCTTTTTAAAAACTTAAATTACTAAGCTGAAAAGAAGAAACTTTTACAAAATATACATTTTATTAAAAACTGAAAAATAACTTGAAAAAGCTTTTTGAAATGTCAGTTTAGCTTAAAGAGTTAAATGACTTTTGTGCTAAGCGTGTTGTTTTTATGACACCATAAGCTACAAGAAATCAACAACTGAAATCACCTAATACATGACTACTATACCACTAAAGAAAGGAAACAACAAAGAATAGCTGAAAAGAAGCCAAAGATATGACCATTTTACTTTTTTTGTACTAAAGAACTAACTAAGATATCTGTTGCTATTTTCTAAGCTAATAAGCAAATGAAAGGTAAAGGGGAATTAGCAAAGACAGATAAAAAACAAAACTAATAAGCAATTTGGAATGAAAAATAAGCCAAGGAACCTAATAGAAAAGACTGAAAAGGGAATAAGCACTATGGCCAAGACTAAAAGCCAAACAGCCTAAGGGCTATCTTTAAGCTACTTTTAAAAAAAAATAAGTAAAAGGCAAAAGCTTAAGGGCACAAACAGATAGAATTGAGAAGCCAATAAGCACCTAGGAACACAAAGTAAGCATTTTGAACAACAAATAAGTAAAGAAAAGCCTAAAGAAAAGGGCATCTCACACATACACATGCTGAATTTGAATTTTAAAAGACAAAGGGCTTAATTTTGCAGCCTAAATTCTAAAGCAAACTAATAACTCTAAAGTCAAGAATAAGCTGAAACAAATTGAGATCTATATCCTAACTACTTATACTATTAAATTCAGACCATGAAACAACCTATAACTAAACTAAAATGGCAAATGAAAAATGGACTTTTACTTTGAAAAGCAACTATGACAGATTTTTGGTGTGAAATCTAAGGGCAAATGCAAACTTTGACTTAACCCATTCTACTGCATTTCTTTACTCAAATAAACATAAAAAGGGAACTAACAATTTTAAGCTAAAACAAATAAATCATATTACTTTGAAAACTTACAATGAAATGTACAAACTTGACAAACTTATAAAAACAAATTAACTTCATTAAAATGAACTAAGTTGTAGCTGGCTTAGTACCTCAAACCTAAAAAAACACATTTTGACCCGATTTTTTTTTACAGCAGTTAGCATATTTTTGGTTTTAAACCCAAACAAACCCCTTTACGTATAAAAATACAATTTTAGCTAAAACAGATTATGAAAAGCATCAATTGAGATCAAATAAGCATAAGTAACACACATTAAGCATAACTAATAAAGAAATAAGCATAGAATAGCATAATAAGCAATTGAACAGTAGATGCTAAAAAAAATGAACTTAAAATGAAAATGAACAACTTACAAAGATCCAAGGTTTTTGGCAAGTACTTAACAGCTATAACACCTTATGAAAAACACCTGTAGCTTACAAATAAGCTCTAAACCTAATAAGCAATCCAAAATTGCTTATTCATCCAATAAGCTTAAAACATAACACCTTTCTTTTTCTTGATTCTTTCTGGGTGAATTTTTTTTTTATTAAGTGGATCAGTTTTCCACGAAAAGCAATTAAGAAGCTTATTTGTGTAATCTCTTAGCTTGTAAACTTTAAAAACAGACTTGAATATTTTCCAACGATATTGCAAATGAGATTTATAAAACTGAGCAATAAGAACTTAAACTTAAAGAACACCTTGGATAAAACTGAAAATCATACTTTCATTAATAATAAAGAGTACAATGCTTTTAAAGAAAATTACATTAAAATAATTTTAAGCTAAAACAAAAAAAAACTAAAACTACTCCTAGATAGTCTTTCAACTTCTGTCTTCTTCCCTTTATATAAGCTGTCCAAGGTGCTTGTCTTGTGCTAGTTGTGTTTTTGCTATGTGAGTAAACCTTAGTCAATCTTGGCCATTCATTAAGCTTTGTCCCCAAGCAATATCATCTAGACCCTTCAATTCGTCACCCAATGAAAACCTTGAGGATTGCCAGCGTGCGTTGGAGCCATGTGGGGGTAGGGTTTATGAGAGGGATGTTTTGGACTGGTGTGAATTGTTTTGTTTTCTAGTTGCAGGGATACTAAATTGTGGGTAGGATGGCGGAAAATGGGAAGATATATAGTTTTTGGGTTATAAACTTGTGGTGTAGGTAAGTTTTGAGGAGAGTGCAATAGTGACCCCAAAAAATGTAATAAGTCTTTTGCAAGCATCGTCCCTGTACTAGGCACCATCAGTCCTTGAGGTTGAGTTTGGGTTTGCACCGTTAGACATCAAAAGGACTAACGGTGTAGGGGTTAAAAGGTTTTATGGTTAACGACTGTTAGAGGGTATTTGGATTGGGTAGTATATGCATTTTTGGGTCGGATTTGTTTATTCAGTGGTAAATATAAAAGAATTGGGCTATTAATTTACTAAATAAACATATTGACTACACCGACCCTAACATCGGATCGTTTTTGATGCTCTTTCTAAAGCCGTATCCCGGGGTTGACTTTGACTTCGGTTGACTTTGACTTTCTTAGACTTTGGCTTTGATTTGACTTTGTCTTTTTCACGCTCTTCCATTCCGTGCTAAGTTTTGTCGTTTGGCTTCGTTTTTGTCTTTTAGTGAATATCCAGTACCTGCTCAGTACAAATACAAAAACATGCATATTTATGGCATTTTATGTGGGTTTTTTGTCGTTTAGGGTCGTTTTATTAAGTAAAAGGTATGTGTAATTACACACATACCAAAAAACATGACTATTGTAGAATATATAGAATATGAGGCGGAGATGAAAAGGCATCCATGAGGGTATGCTCAATCCTATATTGGGAGTTTAGGATCAACCACCCTTGGAAGAAGTAAGGTCTTGGAAAACAAGCATCACCTTGACAAACTAAAAACCAATTTTCCCTCACTTCCTCATTGTTTCAAACCTGCCCAACCACTTACAAAAAATACACATTAACACTTAGAGAAAGATCCAAATGACTATGACCCGTGTGCACCTAACTCTCATCATGAAGATGAAGAAGTGAGTTCTGACGAAGATGTAGATGAATGGTTGAATGCAGAATTAGGTAACCGCATGACTGGGAAAGATAAGGAAGAAGAGGATGATGCATTAATTGACATCCTCAAAATAGTGGTTGAAGAGTGCAAAAAAATTACAAAAACGCTCAAATTAATGCACCTTTTAGAAGGACTAGAAAAATTCAAGGAGTATCTTTCGTAACAGAAACTGAAAGAAGGGGACAGTTCAGAAACCTTACCGTCACCTTCCATTATTCCCCCAAAACCAAAATTCCACATAATTATTTCCAAACAACCTAAACAAAAGAACCCAGGAAGTTTACTCTTCCTTGCACTATGGTAATCGTTAAGTTAGTATGTATGGCTGATTTTTAGGGCTAAGTGATAATGTGAAGCCTAAATCCCTATTTAAACATTTGAAATTTTGCTGACCTTAAGGAACCAGCAGGATGGTTGGAATGTGGCGGGATAACAAAAAGCCCCATTAGGAATTGTAATAATATCCTAGTACAAATCAATAAATTCTCATTCCATCCCGACCTTGTAGTTATTGACATGCTAGACAGGACCAAACGAAACAATGCCCTTTTGGATAAACATTTTTACAAACAATACATGCTTCAGATAGATTGTTTTAGGAAGACAAAATTTCATTAGAATAGGTTGAAGAAAAAGTGAAGTTTTGATATGAATGGCGGAACATGGTCAATTTTAGAGTTCCCTTTTGAAAAAAATATTTTAAATGGCAAGACTACAATTAGGAAAGCGAATACTTCAACCCTCTTAAAAGTGAAACTGATGTATTCTCCTATGATTCCCCTGCATCTTGTTATTTAAAAAGCAAAGTACCCATCCTCGTAGCAAGGTTAAAAGGAACGATGAAAGCATAGACACTGTTGATTCAAGTGATGATATGCAGGAACTTGAAGGTAGTCAAGAGGATGAAGTAGGAAGCCATCCTTTAGAAAATGTAGTGTCAAGATGGCATGTTAGCAAACCTATTCGTGTAACTGTTAAGGATTGTGAAAAGGATTGCGTAAAGTGGCCTACTTACAATCCCGATTTAAGCTTTTGTAGTGGATCATGAATGCGATTTATAAGAGAAAAGACAGGAGATGCTCAAGCAATGGATATGTTTTCGAGATCATGAAAGACACAAAGTTGAGGGAAATGGGATGATATATGCTGACTTCCTTAAAGTGAGGTACGGGAACAAGAATATTGACGATGTAACTCGTAAAACACATACTACGAATGGGTAGCACAGAATTATGACTTTAACGCTAAATCAAGAAAAGTCACAAAGTATGCTGACCCTTACGACTTTCACTATGAATACCCTCACCCATACATTCCTCAGGAAAGTGATAGCCCACCGAATGACACTTTGCACATAAACACCTATCTATCCCCTGACGTCTTCCAAACACAACTAAGAAACCAACGTCTAAGATAATTCAATTAAGAGTGGGTAAAAATTAAGTTAGGACATGACAAATTATCAGTGAAACTATTAAGTTAAAATGTTTAAGGAATGGGTAAAAGAAAACTTTAATTTTAAGGTTGACTTCAGGAGGACACATGATGACCCATACTTCAGGAGGAAAAACAGATGACCAAATAGACCACACAAACCAGGGTAGAACGTACCCTTTAAAAAAACCATTCAATTATAATTAAGAATTAAATCCGCGTCCAAAAACACACAAATACTAGTATGACGTACCATCCATCTAATAATCACATAACACAGGTAGGCGTACCATCCGATCCAAACAATTCATGCATCACATAATATTTACATAGCAGTCATAAGCACATATCTTGTCCCAAAAACAAAACCACATTTCGCACAGATCAATTCAAAATATTTCAAAACACATTTGAGTATCATTTTCCCCCAACGGAAAAACCAGTAAAAAGTGGGGCTACGAGAACTCACCTCAAGCAAGTCTTTAGCTACCCAATCTCAATCACACAAGCAAATGCAACGACGCCCGCACACGACCTAGTCCAGTTAATGTCTCAATTTAATCATATAATTCCAAAAGAATCTTCATGTTTGATGCATAGAGTTTAGACGCGTTGTATAGTTTCCCAAAACAGTTTTTAGTGGTGTGATGGTTGACGACTTATCTCCACAATCATATCAATCCCATTCTCCGATAATACATACTTATACTATTTAGCGTAAATAGATAAGTAATATAATAATATTATAATAATTATTATAAATTATATCTCGACAATTCCGATTACGGTACGACCTTAGTCACTTCAAAATAATCATTATACGGTTGAAAATGAAACGCTTACTCATAATAAACATATTAGGGAAGTTTCAAGAAAAATTATATTTTTTGTCTTTTAGTGAAAATAAATAAAATAATTAAATAATATTTTATTATTAAAATCAAAATCATGTTTTTAAGAAAATTTCTAAGTATAAACTTTTTACGAAATTTCGACATGACCCGTACGTTTATACAACGTTTTCCAAGGTTTCAAACCTTATTTTTAACATTTTTTCACAAATTCGACACTTTTTGACAAAATTCCAAAATCTCAATCTTTAATACTTACCAACACTTTTCTCCAAAATATCATTCAATATCACTTCGTAAATTCATTTTCACTTTAAAAGTCACAAAGTTTTCATAACTACTAAATATCGCTTCTTGGGGCTTAAGGCCCAACAAGGGTCCATTAGGACATTTATAAGTCCAAAATATAATCCAAGTCCAAAACCAGGTCCATTTATATATATAAGTATATACTTATATGTAAAAATAATCCAGACCACAATAAGCCCTCCCATTAAGCCGCGTTCAGAATAACTTATTGGGTCGTGATTCCATAAGCTCAACATACATATATTAAGCTTGAAAATAGCTCGTAAGAATATTATCGCTTTTGGTTACTACCATAAGCCTCAAAATAGTCAAAAACATATGTCATAACACAAAAATAATCAAAAATTACTTTCCCTAGTGAATTCTTGAATAAAAAAAACATGGCATATAAGCCCAAATAAGCCAAGAAATTGCTTAAAAATAAGCCGAATAAGCTATACAAGCACTATAAAAAATAAGCATTCTAGCATCATATATTATTCAACCATCACGACCACAACATCAAAACTACAAAATCCCTCTTTTTCCTTTTTACTATTCACGAACCAAACACCCCTTTAATCATCCGTTTCGTTTCTAAAAATCGATTTTTACAACGATCAACTTGTACAACTAACATCTATGCATCAAAATAAACCCAAAAGGACAAACGAAATTTAAATTTGAAAACTTACAAGAAAATCTTTCAAATTGTAATTTTGACCACGAACCGATAACCGAAATGTAGTTTAATGAATAACCAAGACACTAGAAATCACCCAAATATTTAATTCTTCATGTTTTTCTTGATCAACTTCAAAAATTAAAGATGTGATATGGTGTTAGGTGCGAAGGAACCACCAAGAGAGAAAGGAGAGGCTATTTTCTTTTAGTAAAATATCTATGTGAGAAATGCATAGATGGTAAGCATATAAGTGTAGCAACTGGTTAGACAAAGGACTAAATTAAGCCTCCTTGTCTCTTTTTTTCTTCATATAACCGGCCATGGCATCTCAATATGGGTGTTGGGTCTTTCTTTTCGTGTCGAAATCACTTAAATACTCGTAAAACTCAACAGTAACATTTACCCCAAGGTTAATTAGCATTTTTATTTACTTTAAAAATATTTTTCATTAAACCTAAGAATTCAACATGACATATTTTCACTTTAAACCCTTCAAAACTCAATTTGGACATTAACGGACGTGTCAGACTCGTTTTTCGGCATTTCTCAAAATTCACGGGTCAAACCACCCGGAATACACATAACACAATAATACCTTCCAAAAGGGATTATTAAACACAATAAACCATAATTCATCACATATCTTATAAAATCATCACCGTCAACACGGTACAAAATCTGAATAAACTGACAAAAGTCAAATAGTCAAAGGACTACTAATAAATTATTCAGAACACAATAAGGGCGAATGTTACATAAATAGTCAAAGGACTATAAATGAAATATTCAGAACACAAAAAGGGCAAAGGTTACATTCTACCCCTCTTAAAAGAATTTTGTCCCTGAAATTCAACCACTAACATCACCAAACAAAAATGGATACTTCAATTTCATCTGATAAACGTGAATTCAGGACCACGTTTCGAATTCCATCGAACCTTGATGATGGCAATTCTACTCTGCTTCAACTTCTTAAACTCTCTCACTAAAATTTTCACAGGCTCTTCTACAAAATTCAACTTAGCTTCAACTCGAATCTCATCCAAAGGTACTTGCAGTGTTGGATCAGCCAAATACTTCTTAAGGTTCGACACGTGGAATGTGTCATGAACATCATTCAATTCCTCAGGTAAATCTAACCGATAGGCCACAGGGCCTACTTTCTCAACAATCTCAAATTGTGTCCAACAAACCTAGTGCTACTTCCTTCTTCTAAAGCGTATCACACCTATCAAGGCGACACTTTAAGCTAAGACAAAGTCACCTAACTAAACTTAGAGGCTTCCTCATCTTATAGCATAACTTTTCTACAGATCACGCCAACCTTAAGTCTACCATAATCTGCGAGATCTGTCTCCAGTATCTCTTGCACTAACTCAGTGTCATATCAACCGACCTTCTCCCACCTTATCCCATATAATTGGTGAACAACACTTTCTACCATACAATGCCTCAAACGGAGCACACCTCACACTAGAATGATAACAATTGTTATACGAAAACTTACCAATAGAAAGATGAACATCCCAACTTCCCCCAAAGTCTAGGACGCACGCTCTAAGAATGTCTTCCAAATTCTGAATAGTATGCTCACTCTGACCATCGGTCAGAGGGTGATAAGTCGTACTCATGTCTAAATGAGCCCCTAATGCCTCTTGTATTGACTGCCAAAAACTTGATGTGAAACGACTATCACGATCCGATATAATCGAGATCGGCACACCATGTCTAGTAACTATCTCATTCAAAAAACAATCTAGCCTGATCCTTTTTCCCATCATTATAATCCTCACTCAAGATTAGAAAATATCAACCTAGAGACCCCCCCCCCCCCACCCCCCCCCACCCCTCCAATCGATCCACAATGACCCCGATTGTGTCATGCCCACAACTAGTCCTAGGCAACTTAGTCACAAAATTCATAGCTATCCCTTCCTATTTCTATACGGGAATCTCAAGTTGCTGGAGCAAGCCAGATGGCGTTTGATGCTCAGCCTTAACCTTTAAACAAGTCAAACACTTACTAACATACTCAGATATATCCTTTTTCATTCAACCACAATACCTATCTCTCAAATCATAATACATCTTGTTAGCTCCTAGGTGTACAAAGTAATTCGACCTATGGGCTTCATCCATTATCAGGGTACTCACCTCATCCTTTAAAGGTACCCATATTCGATCCAGGTAGTACAAGGTTCCATTGATTCTCTGTTTCTATCATCTCATCCAAACCTTTCTGCAACCTCGCAAACTCATCTACAGCCTCCTTCTGAGCCGTCAATATTCTATCCTTAATGCTCGACTGAAGGGTCATATTCATATTCATAGCTCTAACTCTCTTAGGCTTTACTCTTTCCTTCCTACTTAGGGCATCAACCACCACATTCGCCTTACCAGGATGGTAGCGAATTTCACAGTCATAATCACTAAACAACTCTATCCAGCGACGCTGTCGCATATTCAACTCTTTCTGACTAAAGATATGCTGAAGACTCTTATGATCCGTATAGATGACACTCTTTGTCCCATACAGATAATGTCTCCAGATCTTAAGTGCAAACACGACCGCACCCAACTCTAAATCATGGGTAGTATAATTCTTCTCATGAATTTTTAACTGCCTAGACGCATAGGCTATCACTTTACCTCTTTGCATTAACACACAACCTAGTCCTATCCCGGATGCATCATAATATACCACAAAGTCTTTTGGTCCATCGGGGAGAGCTAGAACAGGCGCATTACACAACTTATCCTTCAAGGTTTGAAATGCCAATTCCTGTTCCTCACCCCAATCGAAAGTCTTACACTTCTGAGTCAAGATAGTAAGAGACTTAGCTATCTTAGAAAAGTTCTCAATGAACCTACGGTAATATCCAACCAATCCTAAGAACGAACGAACCTCAGTCAGAGTTCTAGGGGCTTTCCAATTCTTAACAGCTTCAATCTTACTAGGGTCTACATGAATCCCATTACCATTTATCACATGCCCAAGAAACTACACTTCTCTTAGCCATAATTCACACTTAGAAAACTTAGCATACAGTTTCTCATTTTTGAGCAGTTCCAAGACTAACCTTAAATGTTCTACATGCTCCTCTTGAGTCTTAGAGTAGATTAAGATATCGTCTGTAAACATTATCACAAACTTATCAATATACGGCCTACAAACTATATTCATTAAATCCATAAATATTGCTGGTACATTAGTCAGACCAAAGGGAATTACAGTGAACTCAAAATGTCCGTAACAAGTTCTAAATGCAGTCTTTGGTATGTCATCCTTGTGCACTCTTAGCTGATGGTATCCAGACCTAAGATCTATCTTCAAGAAAAACAGTGACCCTTGCAGTTGGTCAAATAGATCATCAATTCTAAGAAGTGGATAATGATTCTTAACAGTCAACTTGTTCATTTCTTTATAATCAATGCACATCCTAAAAGAAACATCCTTTTTCTTAACGAACAACACCGGCGCTCCCCAAGGCAACGAACTTGGTCGAATGAAACCTTTGTCTTGGAGTTCCTTGAGTTGTCTTGACAACTCCTCCAATTCAGAAGGTGCCAAATGATAAGGAGATTTTGCTACCGGCGTTGCTCTAGGGATTAACTCAATCCAAAACTCAATTTCCTGAATAGGCGGTAATCCAGATACGTCATCCGGGAATACCTCAGGAAAATCTCTAACCACAACAATCTCTTCTTGTTTCTTAACACTAGCCTTAGCATTCATCAACAATCTCGCTTTCTCTTTCGGTCTCTCTCCCACTACTCTAAGCACCTTGCCATCCGGTAATGGTATCCTCACTACCTTCTCATGGCAAATTATCTCAGCCTTATAATTTGACAACCAGTCCATACCTATAATCACATTAAAACTTCAATGTCCAAAAGGTATCAAGTCGATGTCAAATACATGACCCTCGATTTCCAGTTTGCAACCCTTAATAACCTTATCCATCTCTACTAGCTGCCCGCTAGCTATCTCAATCTCATATTTGAATCCTAATTCGCTGGGCTCTAAGCCTAACAGAGGTATAAAGGTAGTGGAAACAAAACTATAGTCGGCACCAGAATCAATTAAGGTAGTGGCTGGTTTGATTAGTGATTAGTTCAACCCTTTATAAATATATAAATATAAATAAATATAAATATATAATAAGGATTAAAATCCACAAAATCAATGAAACCGGAAGTAGTATATGATATTCCTGGGTCGTTTATCCCCAACGAGGAGTGAATTAGAAAGTCGAGAGTTAGATTGACATTTGATGATTGAATGGAAGAGATTTGGATTGGATTTTATTTCTACAATTAAAAAATGCAAAAACAAGTAAAGGAAACCCTAAAACGAAAGCAACTTAAGCTAAAACCTAAAAACGGGAACGTAAAAATGCGACTTAAAAACCTAATTTATCAAATTTTAATCCTAAAGTGATTTTTTAACTTTTAATAAACCCTAAGTGACTAAAAAGTAAGAATAAAGAATACTAGACCAAAAGCGAAAATGTTTAAAGCTAAAAACGCGAAGAAAACGAGAACGGGAATGAATCTCGTTCTTTAAAAAATGAAATTGTAAAATTTTAAACCTACGGATGCAAATTTATTTTTCCTAGGTCCTAATTGATAAAAGAAAATTTTAAAAAAAGATTTATATTTTTTTTGGTTTTTTAATGATTTAAAAACTGTTTTATAAAGAAAAAATGATTAAAAATAGTAAATTAACTTGGAAAATTTTGAAAAATACAAAAAAGTACTTTAGACTATGGAGATTCAAAGAAAAATACAAACTGGAAAAGTAGCTTAAGCAATAAGCAAAATAAGACGAATAAGCTTATACCTAAATATTACTATATTAATTAAATGATACAAGGTATAACTCGAAAAAGACCCCATGGCAGTTGGTGTGAGTGTGGTGTGTGTGAGGCTTAGTATACAAAGGGAGAGGTCACGGGTTCGACCCCTGTGGCCTCTCTCTTTTTAAAAACATTTTTTTTCTTTTTTTAAAAAAAAAAACTTAAACTTAAGCTGGAAATAAGCTTCTTTAAAAAAGAGAGTTTTCACAAATCTTAAAAATAAGCTTGCAATAAGCTGAAATATGATGACACAATGCAAAAATAACTAAGACACTAAAAGGGCTTAACTGATGGGCAAATTCTAGGCCATTTAAGCAAAAGCAAAGGTAAATAAGCAAACACAGATAAAAAGCTACACCTAATAAGCATATTGAACAAAAACTAAACCAAGAAAATAAGCTAATAAGCTGAGAAAGGAAATTAAGCAATTTTGACAAGGACTGTTAACCAAACAAGCCCAATGGGCAACTTTGAGCTTATTTTTTAGCCTCAAAACAAAACCTTATGAGAAAATCACTTGTACCATTTTATAAACTTATCCTCAAAATTATCTAAATCAGCAAAAACAAGGAGTTTGAAATAAAAGTAGGCTATGAAAAAGCTGAGTGAAAAGGGCTTCTCACACTCAGCTTATGCTGAGTGTGCTTTTTATTTGGAAGATAAAGAAGCTTATTGCAGGGCAGTTTTAAGCTAGAAAAGGTTTATAAAAGCACAATATAAGTTGAAACAGAAGAAGCTTGACTACCATAGAGCTTATGCTCAAAAATTCAGGGTCTAAAAACTATTTTAAATAAGCTAAAAATGAAATTGAAAAAGGACTTTGAAAATTTTGAAAATAAAACTAAAAGGCTATGACATGTTTGGATGTTAAAACCACAAGACCAAAGTGTATGTGACCAAATTCTTTTTACTGCATTATAGCACTAATAACAACACAAATCAAAACTTACAAGCTGGCAAAAAGGTCTTAATCCAAATAGCTTAATAAAACAGTTTTTGATTTAACAGTTTTTAAAGGAAACTTGGACAAGACTTGAAAACAAACTTTCAATCCTTAAAACTTTTGAAAAACAACTTAGAGACAACTAAAAAGGCATGACAAGTTTCCCAAATGACCCATATGGTTTTTAAAACTGTTTTGACCCATTTTAGGTCTTATGTCAAACACCCCTTTAAGTCTTTGATTTGAACTTTTTAAACAATACTAAGCTGATTTAAGGTGAGTTTTATAAAAACAGAAACAAAATATCATAATTGAATATCAAATAAGCAATTACAAACAGAAAAATAAGCACTTTTAAGCAGGATAATGATTCTAACAGTAACAAGCTATTTAAAGACATATTTTAAGCAATCTCAAACTAATCACTTTTAAACAAAAACTTAAGCATGAAAAACATTCAAATGGATATAATAAGCAATATTAAGCGTAAATAAGCACACAATAAGCAGAGTTAAGCAGTTAATAAGCAAATGCAACTTTTTGATCTAAAAGAGAAATGTGAAGTGTACCTTATCCCCTTGCTCAAAACAGGGAATGAATGACCTAAATTAGCTCTAACCTACCCATCTTATTTGAAATAAGCAATCTAATAACCCATAAGCTCTTCCTTGATAAGCTTATCATCCAAAAGCTTAAATTTTCCAATTTTCTTTGAATGTAATAGTAACTTCACAAAACCTTTTGTAAAACCTTTGAATGAGTTAAAAACAGTTCTTATAAGCTTAAAAGAGCTTATGAGAATGACTTGTAAACACACAATAACTTGAATGCATAAGCTAAAAAAACAAAATTTGAAAACTTGAAAAGCTAAAATTTCATTAACTGTAAAAGGGTTACAAGGCTTTTAAAACTTAAAATGACAGAATCTTAAAGATAATAAAACATTTAAAAATAAATTAAAACTGCTCCTCCTCTCCACACTTTTTCAACTCTGTCTTCATTCCATTATATATGTTGAGTCTTCTTAGCTTTGTGTGCTTGTTGTACTTTCCTTGTGAGAGCAAACCAAAGACCATCCTGACCCTTAATTTTGAGTGATGCCCAATCCAACTCAATCCAACCCTTGATATACATTCGACCAATAAAACAGCCTAGGATTGCCAGCGTGGAGTTTGTATGTTAGTAAGGTATGGGGTTGATTTTTGGAGTGGGGTGAAGGAATTTGGCTGTTTGTTGCAGGGGGAGTGAAAGGGAGAGGTGAATAGGGACAATGGGGTTTAGCGGGAAAGGGTTAGGGATATACGGTGTTTTTGATATCTGGGTGAGAGTTTGGAGGTTTGACAGATATGGTCCCTCGTTTTGATATAAGGTATTGCACAAATCGTCCCCGTGTGGTGTAAAGGTTTTGAGGGTTGGCAGAAATGGCCCTCCAATGTATATGTTATGATTGCATGGTTAGTCCTTAAAGGACTAATGACAGTTAGGGTTTTGGGTTATAGGGCTAACGTTTGTTAAGGGCTGTTGGGCTTAGGATTTGGCAGATTGGGCTTTTTGTTTATATAAAAGGAAATGGGCTTAATGAATGGATTTGGGCTATTTAAAGTTTAAAAGGGTTATTATAAATGGGTAGTGGGCTGACCCGGGCCCACTAGGTGGGTACGGGTGGGTCCACTTTGACTTTTTAGGTTTTTCGGGTTTGACCTTTGACTTTGACGGGTTGACTTTGACTTTGACTTTCTTGGACTTTGGCTTTGATTTGACTTTGTCTTTTTCACGCTCTTCCATTCCGTGCTCGGTTTTGTTCGGTTTGGCTTTGTTTTTGTCCTTTAATGAATATCCGATACCTGCACAGTACAAACACAAAAACAAGCATATTTATGGCATTTTGTGCGTGTTTGGTCGTTTAAGGTCGATTTATTAGGTAAAAGGTATGTGTAATTACACACATACCAATGATCAATGTTATTTAAGTTTTTAAAACATTAGCATTAAATGGGCAATTATATTACTTAAATGTTACGTTTTTAAAACATTAGCATTACATGTTTATAAACCCTAAAACCTAAAATAGCAAGATTCCATGCATTAAATTTTTTTATATTTTCTATTTTAGCAGTTTTTTCAACTTTCAAGAGAATCCTAAATTCTCTTTATAAGTAGTATAGATGTACACACCTAACAATGTGATTAATAAAAGCACAATTATAAGCAATGTTGCAAAAATCGCGAGTCGCTAGCCGGGCGGTCGACCACCCTGTATCCTGTAATCGGTCTAGGCGCGATTAATCGGTTTTGCAAATTTTATATATAAATTTCAAAGTTATTTATATGAGATAGATACAACACTTTAAATGCACTAAAATTAAATGAGTTCAAAGTTACATTGTTCAAAACATAGACATAGATAATAAAAGTTAACAGTTAACAATTCAAAGTCACATTGTAAAAAAAATGTTAGACTTTCGTTGATCGATTTGACCAATTTTTGTCCGATTTGACCGATTTTTTATCGATTTTTGACTAGACCGATTTTTCACTTGATTTGTCTTATTTTCTAAAGTGTATGGCCGAGTAGCGATTAATCGGCGATTACAAGGCCGCCTAGGCCGATTTTTGCAACATTGATTATAAGTGTGTAAAAAACTTACCTATTTTGACTACTTATAAATTTTCACACTCCTCCATATGACCTTTTGACTTTTTTTTTACACATTTTCAAATGTTGAGATTTGTATATAATTTTTCACCATAATTTTTTTCCACGCACTAAGGAAGCGTTTACTTTGATAATATTATATATTTATAAGCGTGTACTTATGAGTTAAACAATGTGAATAAATGGATCATTTGTTGTAGTGAATTTATTAAAGGGGTAATTTAAAAAATGGTCCAAAATAAAAAGGGGAATGCCACTATACCCTTTTCAGAAGTGTTTTCTTAAAATACCCGGGGCAACCTGGGCAACTTAGAGAAGAAACTAACACGTGTTCATTAGGTTGCCCAGAAGTACAAATAGGTTGCCCATAAGTACAAATAGGTTGCCCCAAAAATGTTCACTTTAATATTAAAAAAATGTCACGTGTCAAATTCTTCTCAGGGTTGCCCAATTACCCTGGGGTATTTTGAGAAAAAAAGTTTGTTTGGGGTAGAATGACATTTTCACCCAAAGGTGTTGACTCTTTTTGGAATTAGCCCTTTATTAAATGGGTTATATACGTTACTTGTTTTGATCAAAACATGTTTGTCCTCAATAAAAATTCGTTTAACTTCGTGTCGGGTTCGTGTCATTTATCGCGTTATTTCAAAAATCGCCACCCCTAGCAAATATCACTTTGCAATCATTGTATCTTCCTAAATTGAATAACGAGCTTGTTAACGAGTTTAATATAGATAAGCGAGCTCGTACAAGTAAGCTCAAGAAGCTAAGCTCAAACCAATGTTCAGATTTGTAGACGCATCGTAAAAACGAGCCGAACTCGAGCTTTATATAACATACCATGATCTGAGCTTAAATTATACGGCTCGAACCGAGCCAAGCTCGAGGTTTCTAAAATATAAATGATTCGAGCTCAAGCTCGAGTTACAACAGACTTAGGCTCAACTTGACTAGTTTTCACCCACCCATATTCTTGAGAATGGGTTTCATTGGTCGGTTGCTGATTTATTTGGAGTTTTGGAATAGCTTGAGGCCCAACTAAGACGTCGCCAAAATTTTGTGGCTCTTTGTGGCCATATATACATATATACAATGTTTGTATGATATATGAAATTTCCAAAATTGTGAACTAAGATGTATTGTTTTTGTAAATCACTTATCTCTTGATCTTCTAAAACCGATCATTGTAGCAGTTTTACGAGAAATCTTCCACTATAGAAATTTGTGTGTTCGTTAAGTTTCTTGAACTTACAGAGAGTTGTAACTTGTAATCAACCATCTGATGTTTAAAATGCATACTTTCAATCAAAGTTGGCTCATCAAACAACACGCTCTCTACCAAAAGCAAAGCCATTTCTATTATCAAGTTGTCAACATATACATGATTCAATAAACTTGTCCTTAATAAGTCTCTGAAAATTAACTCAAACAAATCAATTTTTATAATTTCCTATGCATTTTTTAGATGAACAGTATGCGTATGCTTCCATTTTCTTTACTTGCATCATTTCTTTTTCGAAACTCGGTCTTTGCCTTTTGGCATATTGCTGTAAGAACCTGGCCATACCAGCCTTCCTTTGGTCTACTCATCGTTCAAATCCACCTATGAAAGTGCAACACATGTAAACCATTTCGACATATATTGTTTAATACATTAATAGTTGAACTAGTGGAGAAAGCATTTTTCTTGATAAACTGTAAATAGTACGATGAATCTTGTTGAAAACCTCATAATTACATTGACCTAAAGTGCAAAGCAAATTATTCCAAGTGGTTTCAATCAAAATTCCCGTAGTGGTGTTTTAAGCTGAACATTATGGAGGGCGGTGCACATCTACTTCAGCCCCCACTCGCGGTCGACCATAATGTAGACTCACCACCGTGGTTCTAAAAGGCGCGTCATGACGTCGCTAAGGCCTGCAAAGACGTGAGGCGTGACCTCCACGCTACGCAATAGACCAAAGCTTATGTCTAAGGCTTGACATGAGATGAGGAGTGGAAAAACGTGATAAGACGCGATAATTGTGATGCGTGAAGGCTTTTTTAAATTCAATTTCGATAAAAATCGTTGTTTTATTATAGAAATGGAAAAGATTACATGTAAATATAGTTTATTTACTTTATTTCTATATGTATGACACTTTTTGTAAACTCAATATATTTAAAATATGATATAAATATATAAATTTATAATTATTTTCATATTTTGTGCCGCTTTAAGTCACGCCTTAAAAAAACGCCATAACTCGTCATGGCTTATAAGGCGTGAGGCTTGGTCATGCCGTCACGCCACGCTTTACGCTATTTATAACCTTACTCACCACCATGCGCGGTGGTGGTATATTTGTCGCTATTTGGTGCTGAACATTATGGAGAGTAGTGCACCACCTTCACTTCACCCTCCCGACTCCGGAGTATCGTTTTAATGTGATGAATTGAGGTCCAACAGTCGAGTTTTGTTTGATGATAAGTAGAAAAGGACTTTGATTTTTGTTGTTTAAAACTAATAATAATAAAGTAAAACACAAATAATAAGATGATGTATACTTGCTCAAACTGAACGTTTTCATTTGTTGTAATGACATGATTACTCATTTGTTGTAAGAGCTCCGGGTACAGTTGAGCCGTCGTGCTCGTGCCGTCATGCAAAAGTGGTGCCACATCACCACTTTTTCCCATAACACCAAAATATACGAAAACACCAAAAACAGGCTCCCGGGTTAACACCAATATTTCTGGTGTTATAGTGACCACACTTTTACTTAATTTTTTTTTCATTCTATACATATAAAAAAAACTTTTTAAATAAAATTCAAATTCTAATTTCATTAATAACTAAAAAACATTACATAAACTTAAAAAAAATACATAAACTTAAATAAAAAAATACAATAAACTTAAATAAAAAAAATACAATAAACTAAAATAAAAAAAATACATATAAAAAAAATGCGACGACAATTAGAAATTAAAATATTTAGCCCGGGTTCATTCGATTGTTGTGGTACTTGAGACGAATGTTGAGGATATTGTTGAGATTGTTGGAATTGTTGTGATTGTTGTGATTGCTGGAATTGTTGTGATTGTTGGAATTGTTGAGAAGATTGCGTTTGTGAAAACCATGTAGAAAATTGCTCGGGAGTACAATTCATGAATGGGTTTGGAGATGGGGCTTGGAAGTTGGCGAATGGGTTTGGTATATTGGGGCGTGTAGGAATTTGATTGGTATTAGAGGTGATGGAGTTTGCGGATGATGGAGTATTTGGATTAGACGAAAAGGAAGAATTAGGTAATTGCGTATTCGGTATTTGTAGCTCGTTGAAGTAGTTGTTTATCCATTGCTTGGGATTCATTTTGGTGAAGTTTTATATAATTAGAAGGGATGGTATAAAAAGATAGAAGTTTTATAAGAAAGTGTTGGAAACACAAAAAGTGTCGGTCACTTTCAAGTTGTAACAGGTCTTAGCTCGTAGTTAGTGTAATGATTAGATTAGTAATCTAGTCTGGCCCAATGCCCATGGGAAGCCCATCATAGCCCATGGGCCGGCCATCCATGTAGTATATAAGCCCTCTCCTAGCCTTGAAGAGGGGTTGGTTGTTTCATTTTCCATATTTTCACATAATACAATTCATCCATTCCATGTTACTTTCTCTCTCTAAGATCATCCAACCCACTCTCTCTCTAGTTCTTGTCTTAATATCATAAGATTACTTGAATCCTTCAATTGGTATCAGAGCCATGGAGTGGTGTGTTTAGTTTTTGTGTTTGTCTTGTGATTTGTGTTCAAAGTCTTTATAAAGAACAAAAGTTTTGATTCAAAATTTTTTGGCTTAAAAACCTTAAAGTTGTCATTTTTATTGTTCCTATAGGGTTAGTAACACTAGTTGTACAAGATTTTTTTGCTAAAAACCATACAAAAATGTGTTTTTTTTTAGTTTTGAAAATTTGGGTTTCGGAGTTGTAGGAACCGAACTAGACAATCGAACGAGTAAGCCGAACTAGACAACCGAACTAGGTCACCGAACTAGATAACCGATCGAGAGAACCGAACTAGATTACTCTGTTTGAACCGAACAAGCTTTTATCAGTTTGAACCGAACGAGTTGCCTCCTAGTTTGAACCGAACGAGTTCATCCCAATTAGAACCGAACGACTTTATTTCAATTGGAACCGAACGAGTAGTCTTCTAGTTGGAACCGAACAAGATATTTCAATTGGAACCGAACAAGTGTTTTCTAGTTGGAACCGAACAAGCTATTGAAACCGAACGAGTTATTTTCTTGTTTAAACCGAACGAGTTTACCTCTAAGTAATTTAAACTCATCAACTCAAATTACTCAAATTATAAATTATAC
>BQNB010018391.1:0-68348 GCA_026074375.1 Tanacetum coccineum | reverse complement strand
GGTCGTTCTCATATCTCGTGCTGTTGATCTATGAAGTAACACTCGCCAACCCATATTCCGCTGTGACCCATTTTGGGGGTGTTACATTACGAAACCTAGCGCTCTATCAAAATTAAGAACAGAATTGAGAAGAAAGAGTTAAACCAAGTGTGAAGAAGTTGGAAGGAAAAAGTCTAACTTAAAGACTAGCTAAAAGAAAAGTGCTTCCCGGGAGACAAACCGGATTGTTATTTATTTTTAGCGAGTCTGTCTTCCCAAACATCAATACGGCGTATCCACTCCATACTATATGGCGTATTGAATGTTTGGACGTTATCAGTCCTTTAATTTTATGCACTTTAAACATTATTATCAAATTTGTTAATACGGCGTATTCATGCACATGATACAGCGTATTCAATAGACTGACCCGTATTTAGATACTTTTTACAGGTTTCTCGATACGGCGTATTTTAGTTTATGGATACGGCGTATTGGTTTCCTGTACAATTTATTTAGCTTATTTAATTAACCGTAGATACCCAAGATAGGATTTTGCATGTTTTTCCTATATTTTGCACAGGACCTCGCAGCAAAGAAATCGACGAAGTTGGTGAAGTATCTACAATCTGGAAATCTGGAAGTGTTGGAGTCTTGAAATCTCAAGACGGTTGTTCAACACATATCCTTGCTCATAAACTCAACTTGGAGAATCTACCGAGCAAAATATCCGGGGAGTTTCTCATTTTAATTCCTATTTTTAATGTTTTATCTATACAACGAGGACGTTGTATAAGTCAAGTGGGGGATGGGAATTAGAATGTATACTTGTCTTATTTTTCACATAAAATGCTTAAATTATGCTCAAATTAAAAAAAATTCAAGCATACTTTTGTAAAATTACATGATACATAACCTGCACACAATAACCCTTATTAGATATTGTGAGAATTTAGCCTTATCAGTTTCCAAATGTTTACCCAAATTCCACAAAATATGAGTGTGCCAGTGATGTTGTAGACTTTAGAACTTGGCTTGGTATATCTATTCGAGACCACAATAATGAGTACTATGGATTTAGATGGGGTAACTTGTTTAAATTGGTAAATTTATAGGATTACACCCAAAAAGCCTTTTTATGTTGTTTTATTAACTAACTACACCGGTTAGTTAAATCCCCGTATAAACCCTTTGTTTACTCTCATCTTAATAGTAAGATACCCCTAGAAAAACCAATAGAGCCAATCCTTTAGGTATAACACCAACTGTTTGTTTCGTTACACCTTTACACCTTAGCTTACCCTGTTAGATGAAGTCTATTTATCAGTTGCTAGTTGCTTAAAGTGTAAAGTATATATTTCTCGAGTTTTGTGTCAATTTTCTATCTTTGGTATGGTTGGGAAGAAATTTGCACATTGCAAATGGGAATGTATAAAGTAGTCAAAACTAATGTATTTATACTACCAACATAATTATTGGTACATTCAAAGAATGAAGAATTATCGAAGGAATTATCCAGAGTTATTATGATCCTGAAGATGGTGAAATTACACAGAGTTTCGTAGTATAGTATAGTGAAAAAAAATCAAAAAAATTAGAAAAACGCAACAAAAAAGAGTAGGAAAGTTTGAAGATAATCATTTCGCAAGAGCTTAGACCGAAGGAATTATATAAAGGATCAATTATTCGTTGATACGTCTTATAAGTCAACGATGTAAAGTTTTGTATAAAGTGGTAGATATCGTCACTTGTCTTGTAAAAGTATGTAAAGTATGGGATGATTGGGAAGTTGACCGTTACGGGAACGCCAACTCAGGTTGTTGTTTTTGAGCTATGATCAAGGCGTTTGTAAATAGTTATGTCTTAATCATGGTAACGGTTAGGAAAAAGTGTCTAGCAACTTATATCTCGGACCTGGTCTATTTGTTTCGTAATTTTTGTTTAACAAAAATTTAATTCCCTTTCCTAATCATTAACCATGGGTTTTACGTGAATGAGGATGTGTACGAGCATGCATGTCTATTCCGTCGTTACAGCCATGTATGCATGTCTCAGCTGCCTTGTTGGTGTGGTACTTTTGGTGAAAGATTGTAAAATGATCAACCCTAAGCCTTATAATAAAAACCTATTTTACCTTTATAAACTTGTTAATCCTTAGCTCTAGTGGTGGAGATGTATATTCTTTCCAAGCCTATGATAGAATACTCGTCATGACTGAGAAATTGAGCAAATTAGTTACATGTTACCACATAGATTAGTTGAGTGATTTAAGTGTTTTCATCTTCATATTTCGTGAGGTGTTTGGTTGTGTACTTGTAATAGATCAACTAAATGCTTAACTGGAAAAATCCTTAGGGATACATTTTCATAAACTTCTAAAGGCTACTTGAGGACAAGTAAGATTCAAGTGGGGGGATATTTGATGACATCAAATAACGTCACTTTTATAGCATCATTTATCCCATGTAAATAACCCATTTTGTATAATTATTGCAAAGAATTGTTACTTAATCGTTTGTATTTGAGAATTGTAGTAATTATGGAGTACTTGGTGAAGATTAGCAAAAAGGCACGCATTCTGGAGCTTAAACGAAGAAATATGAAGATTACTGTTCTGACAACCAATACGCTGTATCCATCAAGGAAGATACGGCGTATATGTGCCTGATAATTAACCATCATTATTTTTGACTAAAACATATAGTCAATGAGTTGAAGTGTAACACCCCCAAAAATGTGTCGCAGTGGAAATATGTCTGGGAGTGTTACTTCATAATACAACAGCACAAGATACAAGAGAACGACATCTAAATGTGCCGTTTGAAAAGTAATCTCGTTGATTTTCTTGAAATTGATACAAGACTTGTCCTATAATTGCATCACAATGAAAAGCTTGAAAATGATACAGCGATATTTGATCATTTGCATGTAAGTAGAAATCCATGAATGAAATCTTGTCAAATTTTAGACTCCATTGCACATCAAGTAAGCCAAGCATCTAATTTACTTGAGAAAAACATGCTTAAAAGTGTCAACATAAAGTTGGTGAGTTCATAGATTTTTATAAGTACAAATGTTGGTTCAAAGATTTGTAAAGCGTGTGTGACCATTTCAACTCTTATAATAGTCACCAAATATGTAAGTGTATATGTAGAACCGAAAAAGTATAGTGTCTACTGCTTCACCATAGTATAATGAAAAGTGTTTAGTAATCAATAATGTTCAACAAAGTAGTGTGGACCACAAGATTTTCAAAATGTATGTGACTACTATAACAGATACAGTATCACATAAAATGTATCTACTGTTGTGCTAAGCTCGTGACACCAAAGCTAATTTGTGTAGCATATAATATGCCAATTGTATTATGCCTTACCGGTGTCTGACCAAGACACCCAATGAGATTTTACATAATATATATCTGTTTATCGAGAGTCCCGTGGGTAGTGAGCGCTACTCACCCGGATAGGGATAATTAGTCTCAATAAATCTATTTATAACATTAACGCTTACTTAACAAGTACAGTCGGTCAAGCAATTAACGGTTCATGATAGTTCGGGCAAGAGGTGGTCTTATCGCTACTTAGGCAATACGTAAACAGGAGATGGTAACTGAAAACACTTGTGTCCAATGAAGAAATAACCATTGTATTCATAAACAGCTTTAAATACTTAAATCCATAAGTAGAAAGGGTGTGATATCAATCAAGTAACCGAGTTTGTAATGAGTATGTAAATAATTTTGTAAACGTGTATGTTACCAAGTTATAAAATCAAGTATGCAATCAAGTATGTAAAAGATATTGTAATTGAATGTTTAAACAAATTATAACGAGCATGTATTCTCCCTCGAGATTTGTAAAGCAATGTAAAACAAGTAAAAGAGAGGCTATAAACTCACCTTACGCAAAGTAACGATTCGAGAAATAATCAACAAGTATAAACGGGCAACGAGTTCCTAAACGTGACTAATCGAGACCAAAAGTGCAAAGTTGACAAGAAGAAATGAGACCCATCCTATAAGCTTCAAAATGCAACCCACTACTAACTCCTTGAACTCCATCAGTGACCAACTTATTACCATTGATTAGCACTTATCATATTTTTATAGTTACCACTTGCTAATTTATGTGATTTACGAATGAGAAAAAAAGGACAAAAATAATAAGTAAATATATAAAAGACTTGTGAAATAGAGGTTTAAGAAAATGATGATTGACCAAAAGGTTAAGTTGACATTTGTAAATTTTGAGGTTTTAATAACAAGATCTTACACTAAACAACTCTTTAATGAGTCTGACCAAAACAATTATACAACTATCAAAGTAAGGCAAGAGTTCATTTTGGTAAACTATACTTAATACTTGAAAAACTAGAATTTAAATACAATAAGAATGTTGTAATAAAAAAATGTTGATAAGTTTAAAAATAAGGAAAAAAAGAGATAACTAATTTATTGAAATGACAAGGCAGTAGTATGTGTAACACCCCCAAATCTGGGCAGCAACGGAATATAATGTATATCCGAGGGCGTTACTTCATAGATCAATAGCACAAGATATGAGAACGACCATTAAACGTGTCGTTTGATAAAGATACATTGGATTAACAAAATACCTGTCTGTTACATAAGCTCATGGCTTTAAATTGTTCAACAGTATAAATAAAGATTTCGATTTATAACAATTGTCCCCAAAATGTAATAAGACCCCAAATCTTTGATATGACTCTTCAATTATTGACTTCCAATGTATCACTGCACCTCGTGCCTTATTGACCTGAGAAAACATGCTTAAAACGTCAACATAAAGTTGGTGAATTCATAGGTTTATGCAAATCAATAGTAGGACCGCAAGATTTTCAAATGTATGATTAAGCAACAAATGCAAACATCATAAAAAGTAACTACGTTTTCCTAAGCTCATGACACTGAAGCTCGACATGTATGAATGCAATAAATTGCCAATAAATGCCCGTGAATGATGTTCTAACCCGCAACATCCCAATCCGACATGGTATACGTTTGTTGTCCGGCAACCCGGCACAGTGAGCGCTACTCACCCAAATGGGGATGTCAATCCCAAATAGATCTATTTATAACATTCGCGCTCACAATCCAGTAATTGACAATTCATGATAATGGGCTCAGTGGGTTATCGCTACTTAGGCAAACACGTAATCATAGTATAAAATGTACACTTGCGTCCAATTTGTAAAACAAAGCATGTTCTCACCCCAAAGATGTAAATCATTTAAATAATTATAAAACGTAAGGCTATGAACTCACCTTAGTAAATAGTCCTCTAGAAATGATAATATATATCCGAGTAAGAAATCACACCGTCAGATACCTAAGTAAATACGGCCAGTCTTAGTCTACACGTTTAGGCTAAAGACTCAAGGTATAAACTACAATAATTTGTTAGTTTATATATACTGTTATCACTTGTGTGGTGGTGCACATGTTTTATGTATTTATATTCACTTGATGGCTCTTGGGAAGGTATACGATCTCACACGTTCTAGTATATACGTATAGATGTTATTAATAAGTATTCGTATTTATTAAATCGTAGGTTAACTTGTGTATTATTCGAATGTAATTCGTCTGATATGATAAGCGTTTATGAAATCACTTTTGTTTATAAAATACCCTTAGGTTTTCAATAATTACAAAACAGTCCCTCTAGCTTATGAAAATGTAACATTTACACTTTAGACCCTTAAGTTTTCACTTGTACATGTTTAGTCCTCCAACTTTACAATGTTTACACTTTAGGTCCTTAGATGACCCATAAATCCCTAAAGTTTTAGAAGTAACCAAAATAGTCCCTTAAGTTCTAAAACAGTATATTGGTAGTTTTAAACCTTTAAGTTTCAAAATTGACACTTTTTTTTTGGGTAAAGGGGAATGGTTACCCCGGTAAAATATATTAACCCAAGAACAATGAAGTACAATGGAATGTGGCTGAAATACCACATTAACCTCAAGCATCGCTTGAACTTCTACTTAATCAAATGACATGCCATTTGATTATTACTAACTATTACATAGCCAATCACCCCAATAGGGAAAAACCATCTACTCTTACACGAACAAAAAATAAAAGATATCACTTTTGTTCAATTAACACATCCGGAAGCTTCCAACGCCTCAGAAGAGCTAGACTGCCTGTAGATCTTTTGAAGCGACATGAAATAAGTTTTAAACGAATAGAAGCCGAAATACACTCAATAACCTGGTTAGCAGATCGATGTTGATTGTTGAACAACCTCTCGTTCCTTTCTGGCCATATAAAATAAGTAGATGCTGCTAGAATCAATTTAGTAACAATACTCATCGATGTTCGCCTATTAGCAAAAGGATTAATAGAGTTTACCACATCATATACGTTACTAGGTAATGAGCAGCCCGCCAATTGACTCATATGAGCCTAAACCTGCTTAGAAAACGTACACTCAAAGAATAGATGCTCATGTGAATCGGGTTGGGAAGAACATAATAAGCACGAACCAGCATTCAAAGAGCTCGACAAATCCCAGCTCCTAAGCATATCTTGCGTTTTCAGACGCCTTTTCATGACAAGCCATAAATTAAAGGCATGTCGAGGAATACAATTAGAAAACCATACAACATTAGACCAAGTAACCTTAACATCTCTCGGTCTAATAGCCTTCCAAACCGTAGAAACTGAAAATGGCTCCACAGCTCCAAGAAAACGCCACTCAAGCTTATCCGACTCAAGAGGAAAAACATGCGGATATGTAGTAGAATTAAGAATCGGATATTTTACCTCTAAATCAGCAGGCCAAGACAAACTTCCATCATGAATAATATCTCGAACTTTGGACATAGTAGTAAGCCCCACTCTATGTAAATCCCTATTCGAAATCACATCAGCAAGAGGACTTATAGAACACCATTTATCGTACCAAAGAGAAATATCATGCCCATTTCCCAGTCGATACCAAATAAATTCGCGAATCACCGGACGCAATTGTAAGATTTTTCTCCACGCCCATGTCATAGAACCTCGAAATGGAAAGTCCCAAAAATTGCGATTCCGCAATTTGTAAGTATGGATCCATTTGACCCACAACGAGTCTTTTCTAATAAGAAGCTTCCAAATGTGAGACGACATAAGAGCTTTATTGAAAATATCCAACCTCTTGACACCAAGACCACCTTCATTCTTTGGAAGACATACATCCTCCCAAGCAACCTTAGACTTACCTTTTCGCATTTTACCTTGACACCATAAAAAGCCACGCATACTTTGCTCAATATCAAGCAAAACCCGCGACGGAAGAACAAACATCGAAGCCCAATAGACATGTAAAGACGCAATAACCGAATGGATTAATTGCAACCTACCCGCTATAGACAAGGATTTATTCTTCCAATCATTAATACGGCCTTCAACCTTTTCAATTAATTCCTTTATCCTTGTAAAATGTTCGAGAAGGAACCAAAGGAACACCAAGATACTTAACGGGCAAGCTACCTTCCTCAAAAGGCATAATCTGAAGAATAGCTAGTTTTGTTGTTTAGAAATTATCAGAAATAAGCCGTACTCTTTTTTTTTTTTCTTTTTTTTTTTTTTTTTTTTTTTTTTTTTTTTTTTTTTTTTTTTTTCTTTGTTTGTTTATTGGGAAGACTAGGAACTCTATCCCGAGCAAACTTGAACTTTTCATTTTAAGCATCCATTATAACCTTAGCGACATTATCATCACGTGAGAAAAAAGGAAGAAAGATCATTCCGCAATAAACATAATTTAATAAGCTCAAGATCTTCACAAAAACGATGATATCTAAAATCATCGAATTACGGATTTTACGACGAAGAATCAACGTTAGGACTTCCATAACCATAGTGAACAAATAAGGAGATAACGGATCCCTTGACGTAAACCACGCTTACTTTGATAAATATAAAATTTTTTTTTTTTTTTTTTGGGCCCATGAATAGGAACCATTAAGATTTAATAGAGATGATGTAGTAGAACACACTCATAATCCACGCGGGTCATTCATTTTCATGAACACCAAAAACCAATAAGAACAATCTTCAAAAAACCACCAAATCACCGTTTCATTGCCTTGTGAATGTTCTACTTTGAACGCACACCGAGCAACACCTCGATCTAAATGATAATTATGCATTAATTCATGCGTAAGTAAGATATTATCCGCAATGCTACGCCCGGGCACAAAAGCAGATTGATTTGGGCTGATCAAATGCATCAAGCTACCTTTAATGCGATTAGCAATAATTTTACTAATGCATTTAAAAAGACATTACAACACGAGATAGGACGGAAATCATTAATCCGAGTAGGATTCTGAATTTTAGGAATAAGAGCAATAACCGTATGGTTAAGCTCTTTTAAAAGCTTACCGTTCACAAAAAACTCCTTAACCGCATTCACCACATCCGATCCCACTATCTCCCAAGCACCTTTAAAAAACGCAGCTGTGTAACCATCAGGCCCCGAGGATTTATCACACCCCACCAAGGCAGAAATGCGGGGCGTAAACAAGAATGGATATCATCACAACACATGAAGTCTATATAGAGAATACTAAAAATGAAACAAAGTAAAGCAAAGACCAAAGTTGTCATAACAATACCCATACTAAGAAAACATGTAAGGCGTCTTAATATGATGTAAAGGAAGTTCTAGTCAATTAGAGGACATGCAACATATACCATACAAGCTAAACATCCACATAATATACTTCAAGACATCTTAAGGTCTCTTTCTAGCCACTTCTCTCTATCTTAAGATTCTCATGACTTCACATCTGAAAATGATGCTTAAAACGTCAACACAATGGTTGGTGAGAGTCATAGGGTTTAAGACACATATTCAAACCTTTCAAACCAATTACATGTGATTAACAAAACAATTTAGGACAATTATGCAAATTATGAACTTATGCTAACATGCATATCCATTACTAGGTGGAACGTTACCCCGATCCAATTACAACACTGGGTAGGAACAGTTATCCACCCGATCCTTTCACTAACTGGGTAGGAAAGTTACCTGTCCATCTTCAAAACTTGGGTAGGAACGTTACCCGATCCATTTCAACAATGGGTAGGAACGATACCCCGATCCAATTATGTAACTTACGTACCTTAAAAGTTACCAACTGGAGGCTTATACTTACGGCATGGTCCACATATGGGGTAGGCGTACCCCTCCGATCCAATTCACTATTAATGAGTAGGATACTCCTCCGATCCCAAATCAATAACACTTGACATGTCAATATAGAACATGCAAGTAAACCACATTCAACATGCAACAATAAGTCATATAGCAATAATAATGCTCCACATGAAGCAAAACACTTATCACAGAATTCAAAACATTTTGTTGAGAGTCATAATTCCTTTTTTGCAAAGCTAATTTTGTTTTAGTAATATCATATTGTTTAGTGTAAAAAAATATTAAAAAAAAAACTTCTTTTAAAATAAATTATATAATAAAAATGCAAACATTTGTTTGAACCATCTTTTGATTTCTTTTTATAAATCTTAATTAAAATTGTTTATGAAAATTTTATTTAAATTTATCTTACACTTAAAAATTTTTTTTTTTTTTTTTTGCTATTATTATTGGTGATTCTATTGTTTAAAAAAAAATGATTGATATAAGGTTTTGAAGAGAAAGTTTCCTTGGGTTAAAACCCAGTTTTGGTACCATCGGTTCTTAATCTTTTAATTAAGTGGGTTGTGGTTAGTGGTATTATTCATTGGGTGTTTCTAGCATCGTTGATGCGTCTGTTAGGTCAGAGGTTCGTTTTTCTTGTTGACGTTTATATTTGGTCGATTTTTTTTTCTTTTTGGAATCGTGTGATTTTTGGGTCCATACCAATTGGTGCTGTTGAAGTTTGAATTTCTCATGGCATGGTTCTAAGTTGATGGTAGGCTCATATCTTCTGTGGTGCAATATTAGTAAGCGAAAGCGAATGGGTTTATTTGAAAATCCCAAGTTGGAATTGGAGAGTTTTTGTTTTACTTTTGATTTAGTACCTCTTAGTTGTGGGAAGCGTCTGTATTGCTGGGTAGGAAGAAAGGTGAGTAGTTTGAAATGCGCATAGATTATCTCGAGTAGAGTGAGATAGAAATTTCGTATGTGATGTCACCAATGGAGAGTGCACGGGGATGACGTAGCTAAGGCTGTTTTTAGGTTGGTAATGGACCACGTTGAAGTTTAGGCTATGCCTTTTGGGTTAAAACAATGCACCAGCGGTGCTTCATTGAGTTAATGAGAGGGTGTGCTTGGTTGTATTAGAAAGATGGATACTTATATATACCGACGATATTTTTTAACCGTCCCGAAGTCTAAAGAGGAGTACGAGTCGCACGCGAAGATGATCGTGGAGTCACTGAAGGAAGAGAAGATGTACGTGAAGTTTTCCAACAATGTAGAAGCAGAGCAAAGAGGAAGCTATCTAAATGTGGAAGGAATCAAATGGGTAATGAGCCGATCTTGGCATTTTCAGAAGGACCAGACGATTTCGTAGTATATTATGACGCGCGAAGCAAGGATTTGGAAGCAGGCTTAGAAAAGAGAGAAGGTGATTGCTGGTACGTCGCGACAATTGAAGGTTATTTATGAAGGATTGTATGGAATAAGTGGTAGGTTTTGACATATAATGCCTTAGCATTAAGTGAACAAGACGTGGATAGTGATCTATACGAATTTTGAATGTCTCCAACATACTTTTAATCAAAAGGAGTGAAGCCAAGAATGAGTTCGAACTAGATTTACTACAATCCGATCAAGGTTTGAGAAAAGGATGTTGGTGGCATAAGATAAGATGTCCAAAGCAAAGAACGCGTCAACATAGGATGTTGCGTGGCTTGGACCAACGAGTGTGAAAAGAGATAGAGAGTGGTTCATATTGGTTAGACAAGGTTCGGACCTCCATTTGGAGAGATGTAAGGACCTTGGAGATAGAAGTCGGTTTGTTTTTAATAAGTTGGTGCTAGGTGATCTTGATAATGGTGTAGTTTTAGTATCAGTTACCGTCAATTCCTGGAGTTTCTAAGTATCCAAAGATACAAGATCAGTATGAATCCTAGGAGATCTAATTGGTGTGGGGAATGGTGTACTCCTAGACTCCTTTACAATTTTCCCTTTCTCCCTTCGCTTTAATTCATACACTTCATAAGTTATTTCTTCCTCATCTTCATTAACATTCACAGGTATGACAATATTAGTAATTTCTACCTCTTCATCATAAGTGATCTCCACCTCCGGACTTTCATTATCACTCCTGGGCTCTAGCCTAGTGCCGGGAATATTTGGTTCATCATTCCTAGGGGGTAAACTATCATCAATAACATTCTCTGATCCTTCCATCATCTTTTCAATCTCTTCAAACGCCAAGTGCTTGTTGACCAGTTCTACATTTTCTCTAGCTTCTTGCTCTTCTCGACTTTTGTGCTCAGCAAGACTTACTTGTAATATATCTTGTAAAATCAATTCATCTGCTTTATCAACAGTTAGTACTGGAGCTGGTGGAGTAAGACGTGTGGAACTCCTTTCAGGAAGACAAAAACGAATCACAATTGATCATTTTGGAGCACTTGACTTTGTTGTATCCATTTTAGGGTTAGGTGACCTAGAGGCGCTAGGTATCCTATGCGTTCCTTGGGTAGACTCAGTCGGTTGTGACTGAGTCAGAGGAACATCTAACCTAAACACCTCTGCATACATCCGATAATGCTTCGTGTTCTTCATTTCTTCTGAAATCATCCACTCTGGAATTTTCATTCCGACTTTGTCTTTGTATCTCCCTGAATTAAAGATATTTTTCATTATATCATCATCATTCAGGTTGTGGTACGTGTCTCGAGCACATCTTGAAATTTCTGGGAAACTAGTCATGTAATGACTAATGATGATCTTTATAAATCTTGGATAAGGAATCGATGATGTTGGATGATGAAGAGAATAGTAAAGTCCTTCCTATAATAGCTCCGCATAATCCACATGAACATTATTGACAAAGCAATACAACATTTTCATTATTTTTAACGGCGTTTGATCCCATCCAGTGACACGTGTTGTCAAACATTTGGAAAATATCTTGCATAACGTTTGCCATGGCTGCAGAAGACCAGTTGTCTTAAAGCTTGATGATGTCTTCAGATCCATTATAAAGCCCAATTGTTGTTTATAGAATGGAACCATGTCTAAAAATGATGTTGGTGGCACAAAGCTATCATGATTGTTGGCATTTGCTTATGGTAAGTGAAAGATTGTCCTAAAGTCATCCAGTGTAAGAGAAAGCTTTTTCTTGTCAAGCATAAACGTGAGCCTATACTTTGATCTATCTTCCTTTAAAGTATGCCAGAACTGTGCCATATAGATCTATGGTACAGAAGAAGAAGTAGCAATACTAAATCGTAATGGATGATTCTTGATAATATTCATCAGTATTTTGCTTTCTGGTGTGCATTGCACATGTTCACGATCTACCTTCTTGTTTGCATCTATGAGATCGTATCGTTTATTTGGGGGACACAGTTCGTCTAGATGAACATCAACTGCATGTTGTTGTTGTGCCATGATGATTACTGAATGAATAAAATTGAGATGTTAGTTAACAAACAACTCTTTTGACGTTTTTGTCTTTTTCCACTCTGTCTGTTTTATATGTTCTGGCAATTCTTTTTGAACATATTTTTGATTTGTTTGTTTCTCATGTGCTCGTTCTTGCTTTTTCTAGCACATGCCATACGCTTTATTCAATTTTTTCTTTTGATTTTCCATTTTTGTGTGTTCTGGCAATTCTTTTTCGAACATACTTTTGATTTGCTTTTTTGCGTTTAGATTTAGCTCTCTCGTTCTGTTTTTAGAATATCCTCACCAGAAATTCGTTGTGACATGATACTCTTTCAAGAATGATGAAGATTTCTCTTTTGATTTTAATCAAGACTCTTTTATGAAAAATGAAAGAGAAATCATACAACTTCTGAAAATCGTTTTTGTGAAAGAGTATCATTTTGACACAAGAACCGATTTTGAGAACTTTTTCTAGAAATCTTTTGACAAAATTTTTTCTTTATAATGATAACATAGAATCATGTAATCACAAATCCATAATTGAATGGTCACTAAGTCACTCACTCCTCATTCTGTTCATTGCAGAAAACGGCCAAAACCGGACATTACTTACACCACTTAAACAATTACGACTAGACATATTTGACCCAAAGCTTAGAATTCATAAAAACTTAATTTCTTTTTCACAATCATTTGACATTTTTAAAACACATGAGAGACTGGTCTTTTTGTTCCACTTACATTCGAGCATTAATTATCATAAGCATGCAAAAAATATGAGCACATAAAATTCAGTAGTTAACCAAAACAAATTCACTTATCCACAAATCTCATTTGTACTGATTTTTGACTGTTTTTGACATTACCGAGTTTGAGTTTTTGACATTTACTGAGTTTCACAATAGAGATAAGATGAATCCCTTTAACTTATGAAATGTAACACCCCCAAATCTGGGTAGCAGCGGAATATAATATATATCCGAGGGCGTTACTTCATAGATCAATAGAACAAGATATGAGAACGACCACTAAACGTGTCGTTTAAAAAAGATACATTGGATTAACAAAATACTTGTCTGTTACATAAGCTCATGGCTTCAAATTGTTCAACAGTATAAATAAAGATTTCAGTTTATAACAATTGTCTCCAAAATGTAATAAGACCCCAAATCTTTGATATGACTCTTCAATTATTGACTTCCAATGTATCACTACACCTCATGCCTTATTGACCTGAGAAAACATGCTTAAAACGTCAACATAAAGTTGGTGAATTCATAGGTTTATGTAAATCAATAGTATGACCGCAAGATTTTCAAATGTATGATTAAGCAACAAATGCAAACATCATAAAAAGTAACTACGTTTTCCTAAGCTCATGACACTGAAGCTCGACATATATGAATGCAATAAATTGCTAATAAATGCCCGTGAATGATGTTCTAACCCGGAACATCCCAAATCCGACATGGTATACGTTTGTTGTCCGGAAACCCGGCACAGTGAGCGCTACTCACCCAAACGGGGATGTCAATCCCAAATAGATCTATTTATAACATTCGCGCTCTAAATCCAATAATTGACAGTTCATGATAATGGGCTCAGTGGGTTATCGCTACTTAGGCAAACACGTAATCATAGTATAAAATGTACACTTGCGTCCAATTTATAAAACAAAGCATGTTCTCACCCCAAGGATGTAAATCATTTAAATAATTGTAAAACAGGGGGCTATGAACTCACCTTAGTAAATAGTCCTCTGGAAATGATAATATATATCCAAATATGAAATTACACCGTTAGATACCTAAGTAAATACGGCCAGTCTTAGTCTACAAGTTTAGGCTAAAGACTTAAGGTATAAACTACAATAATTTGTTAGTTTATATATACTGTTATCACTTGTGTGGTAGTGCACATGTTTTATGTATTTATATTCACTTGATGGCTCTTGGGAAGGTATACGATCTTACACGTTCTAGTATATACGTATAGATGTTATTAATAAGTATTCGTATTTATTAAATCGTAGGTTAACTTGTATATTATTCAAATGTAATTCATCTGATATGATAAGTGTTTATGAAATCAATTTTGTTTATAAAATACCCTTAGGTTTTTTATAATTACAAAACAGTCCCTTTAGTTTATGAAAATGTAACATTTATACTTTAGACCCTTAAGTTTTTACTTGTACATGTTTAGTCCTACAACTTTACAATGTTTACACTTTAGGTCCTTATATGACCCATAAATTCCTAAAGTTTCAAAAGTAACCAAAACAGTCCCTTAAGTTCTAAAATAGTGTATTGATAGTTTTAAACCTTCAAGTTTCAAAATTGACACTTTTAGACCCTTAACTTGTAAAAATCGCATTTTAACTCCAAGTAAGTTCTAACAAGTGGCATTATGTTTCATTAAGTTCCAATAAGTCATATAAGCTGTTGTCAGCCCATAAATAAGCTCGGATGAGCTTATTTTTTGGCTTATCGAGCTTATTGGGCCTTATTGGACCCGTTAAGGTCCAATAAGCCATTTGAAGGTCCAATTGGGATTTTAAAAGTACAAACACCTTCATTAAGCTTATTTAAGATTGTTAAGTTGAAAATAAGTTTGGTAGAGCTTATTGGAGCTTATTCGAGCTTATTGGGCTTGTGAGCCCAATAACTCAAACCCGAAATATATTTAAAAGGTTTCATTAGTGTTTTAACTTATTTCTTAGACTTATTAAGCACAATGGGGTCTGTTTGCTTGGTCAGTTTATCCAATAAGCTCGCTATTGGGCTTCTTGGGCCTAATAGGAACCCGAATAAGGTTTCTAATAGTTAGACTTGGTCCATTAAGGTCTATTAGCTATATTTAGGTCCATTAAGCTCATCAAAGCTGTATAAGCTTACCAATAAGCTATTTGAGCTTATTGTAGCTTGTTAGCTCTTGTTGGGCTCGATTGTGGGCTAGTAAGCTCGATAAGGGTTCGGCTTGGTTTCTAGGTTGTGTCTAGGTTCGTGTTAATTTCAATAAGCATCCTTAGTCCCTAATAAGCTCGTAAAGTTTATTAAATAAGTTGTGTCTCTTAGGAAACCACCTGTTGGGCCTGTTGGGCTTCCATAGTGGCTGTTGGGCCCCAAGTGACCCGAATATACTCCCTTGGCTTAATAATTTGGTTCTAGGGCTCTAACCATTTTGTTAAGCCCTCGTTAACGTTTATTAATCATTATTTATCACATGCATTCGTTTAAATAGTTATCATACATGTTTCCAAGCCAAGTGATCTCATTTTCATCAAATGTTTACGTATAGGATTTGCGTGGTCAAGTAAAACGAACCCATGATCACCATGGTCCTTATTCGTGTATTTTCAAATGATTGTTTAGCCTTAGCTCGATGTTTAATCATGTTTTATTCGTTGTTATCACCACACAAGGTCTTATACATTTAATATGGGTGCGTGAACCATGCATGGGCCGAGCCAAGCATGTTCTTGTCCGCGTACTTTGCTCAACCAAGTTTCACGTGACTTATTAACTAAATTATGAAAGTAACAAATGGAAAAATGACATGAGGAGTTTAGTCGTGACTTACAAAGGGTCCTAGAGTCTTAAGGAGTGTTGTGTAGATAACCCAACACGTTTATATTCACACGCGTATAACCCTAAGCTCTAAGGCTTGTATACCCAAATCCTTAGTTTGTGTTTCCCTCTTCACACCCTTATACTCGATCTTAAATGCACCTTGTGTCCTTGAAATTGAAATGTGGGTCGTGTATGTTTTGGTTTTGATGTAAGCCGAATGAGATAGGGAGAAATGAAGAGGTTTATCTTAGTGAGAGAGTTTGAGATTTAGAAATGTATTAAGTGTAGTTGTAAGTGTGTATTTATAGGCAAATGAGCTAGTTAGCTCCTCTTGGTCCTAAACCAACTACAAATGAGCTAGGAGAGACGGTTTAGAGGTTTCTACTTAATCACTCATGGTTTTATGCTAAACCACTCAAGTACTACTCTTAATTGCTCAATATTTGTACAAGATACGCTTAGATACTTGAAATCTTATGATTTGTGTGTATATACATGCATTAGCCGGGTATGGGAGGGAAAAAGATAAACTAAATGGTTTTTAACCATTGTGTAAATCTTAGTTATGGGACACTAAGTACTAGTTTTAATTACTAGGAGATGTACATGTACTTAGGGATCAATATGAGATTTTCTAGTTAGCTAACACACAAAGGATGAATTTTATGTGGGTTTATCTTATCCATATTCGGCCTTGGTGGTTTATTAACACAATAATTATAAAATTTTGTTTTTGAGGATTAACAGTGGGTATTGGTTTGAGTCTAGGTAAGTCTAGGTATTTCCGGGTTGTGTCCAAAAGTATTTTATTGCGAAACGTAACCCTTTTACGCGACCAATAAAAATAAAATACGCAAAGTTAATAATTATCTTCTTAATAATTATATAATACTTGGTTGATGTAAACCTTAATTTATTTGATGACCGTTTATATTAAATAATTATTTCTAGTTTACGCGATTTAGCTTAAAAATTAATTTAAAAGTAAACGCGTATCAGACCAAAATAAATAATGACGAATAATAGATGTCATAAAATGACCTAAAATTGAGAAATTTTACAGTCTCCATCCGTTAAAAGAGCTTTGTCCTCAAAGCTTAAGTCCTTGTAGTAGATGACGTAGCCCGGTTTGTGAAAAGCTGTGGGTATTTCTGTTTGAACGAATCTTCACGTTCCCAGGTGAACTCAGGACCTCTCTTAGAGTTCCAGCGAACCTTAACTAATGGTATCTGACTTCGCTTTAATCGTTTGATCTCTCGTTCCATGATTTTAATGGGTTCTTCCACAAACTAGAGCTTATCGTCAACGTGAATTCCTTTTAGCGGCATGACTAATGGTTCATCGGCGTAACATTTCTTCAGGTTGGACACATGGAACGTGTGATAAACTCTGCTCAACTCTTGGGGAAGTTCCAGCTTGTAGGCAACTTTCCTAACTTTGACTAAACCTTGAAAGGTCCGACGTATCTTGGATTCAGCTTGCCCCGCTTACCGAATCGTGCAACCCCTTTCCAAGGTGAGAACTTAAGCATAACCCTATCCCCAACTTCGAACTCCATCGGCTTTCATTTCTGATCAACGTAGCTCTTTTGTCGATCCTGAGCAGCTTGCATCCTTTGCTTGATCAGGACGATCTTTTCTGTTGTTTCTTGGATCAATTCCGGACCAGTCAGTTGAGCTTCTCCAACTTCGGCCCAACACATCAGTGATCGACTTTTTTGACCATACAGTGCCTCATATGGTGCGACCTTTATGCTAGCATGATAACTGTTGTTATATGAAAACTCAGCTAGTGGCAAATGCTTAACCCATCCTTTGCCAAAATCGATCACGCAAGCACGTAGCATGTCCTCGAGAGTTTGGATAGTTCTCTCGCTCTGGCCGTCGGTTTCTGGATGATATGCAGTGCTCATACTTATGTCTGTACCCAAAGCTTTCTAAAATGATTTCCAGAATTTGGATGTGAATCTCCCGTCACGATCACATATAATCGAAGCAGGTATCCCGTGTCTTGCTACTATCCTATTCAAGTACAACCTTGCCAATTTATCTAATAGATCATTCTCCCTTATTGGCAAGAAGTGGGCAGATTTTGTAAGTCGATCTACAATTACCCAGATGGTGTCAAAACCTTGTGACGACTTAGGAAGTTTGGTGATAAAATCCATCATGATATTATCCCATTTCTACTCGGGTATTGCTGGTTGTACTAACAGTCCTGATGGCCTTTGGTGTTCGGCCTTGACCCTTGCGCACGTCAAGCACTTGCTAACATAAGCGGTGATATCAGCCTTCATGTTTGGCCACCAATACAGTTTCTTCACATCTTGGTACATCTTTTCAGAACCGGGATGGATAGAGTATTTTGACTTGTGAGATTCAAGCATAATCACGGATCTTAAATCTCCATAGCAAGGTAACCAACTCCTGCCGTGTAAACATAAAGTCCCGTCGACACGTGGTTCCAACCTTTCCCTGGGTATATCCTTTCTGATCATACCGCTTACATCTTCATTCACAAGATTCTCTGGTTTCTGGGCTTCGATCTGAGCTTCTAAAATTTATTTTGGAAGATTCAAGCCAATAGTCATAACCTAGGCTCGAACCCGTAATGGCTCAATCCGTTCCTTAAGGCTCAATGCATCAGCCACTGCATTTGCCTTCCCTGGATGATAACGAATGTCACAATCGTAGTCGCTTAGCAATTCAAGCCAACGGCGTTGCCTCATGTTAAGCTCCTTTTGACCTAGAATGTGTTGTAAGCTTTTATGGCCGGTGAACACGGTGCATCTGGTTCCATATAGATAGTGTCTCTATATCTTTAGAGCAAATATCACCGATCCAAGTTTTAAATCATGAGTGGTGTAGTTCTTCTCATGAACTTTTAACTGTCGAGAAGCATAGGCAATCACCTTCTCTCTCTGCATCAACACAGCGCCTAAACCCTTGTGTGAAGCATCACAATAGACCACAAAGTCTTCACTTCCTTCAGGTAAATCCAGAATTGGCGCACTGCACAACTTTTGCTTTATCAACTGAAATGCGTTCTCTTCCTTTTCACCCTAGTCAAACTTGATTCCCTTCTGAGTAAGCTTCGTCATTGATTTAGCAATCTTCGAAGATCCTTCGATGAACCTTCGATAGTAACCAGCAAGACCTAAAAATTGGCGGATCTCCGTTGGTGTCTTAGGAGATGCCCAATCTTTGATAGATTCTATCTTAGCTGGATCCACATGTTTGCCTCTGCTATTAATGACATGTCCGAGAAATTGTACCTTCGGAATCCAAAATTCACATTTTGAAAACTTGGCATACAACTTCTCTTTCTTAAGCAATTCCAAAATGGCCTTGAGATGTTCATCGTGCTCTTTCTCTTCCTTTGAATAAATAAGTATGTCATCGATGAAGACAATTACGAACTTATCCAAGTAAGGCTTGCATACTCAGTTCATGAGGTCCATGAATACCGCAGGTGCGTTTGTTAGTCCGAATGGCATAACTTGGAACTCGTAATGACCATACTGAGTTCGGAATGCCATCTTTGGAATGTCTTGTTCTCGTACCCTAAACTGGTGATATCTTGATCTCAGATCTATCTTCGAATAAATACTGGATCCTTGGAGTTGATCAAATAAATCGTTGATCCTCGGGAGTGGATAACGATTCTTCACTGTCAGTTTATTTAACTCACGGTAGTCGATGCACATCCTGAATGACCCATCCTTCTTTTTGCCAAACAGGACCGGGGCTCCCCAAGGTGAGGAACTAGGTCTTATGAATCCTTTATCGGAAAGCTCTTGTAGTTGCTCCGATAATTCCTTCATTTCGGATGTAGCCAATTGATACGGTGCTCGAGCTACGGGTGCGGCTCTTGGAATTATGTCAATTTGGAATTCCACTGGTCGAGCCGTAGGAAGACCTGGCAAGTCCTTGGGAAATACTTCAGGAAAATCTCGAACGATTGGTACGTCCTTAATTTGTTTTCCTTTCGACTTGTCATCCTCTCCCTTGGCAGATATCTGCGCCAAAAAGACCTGGCATCCTTTTGCCATGTACTCTTGAGCTTTTGAATATGAGATAACCGCTAACCGAGATTCTCTCTCGTTGCTACTTTCGTTGCCATAAAAAGTCAAAGTTTCATTCCCATAGGGAACTTGAACAAGTTTTTCATCGCACACGATCATGGCGTGACATCTTCTTAACCAATCCATACCGATAATGACGTCGAAATTACCCAGTTCTACGGGCAATAGATCTATGTGGAATGGATGGTCTAAGAAATTTAAAGTGCAACCTCGTATGATAGTATCTATCCCGACTATTTTCCCATCAGCTAATTCGACATCATAACTATTATTTAATAGAGTTGGGACGATGTCAATCAGGGAACTAAATGCAGTAGATATAAAACTTCTATCAGCACCAGTGTCGAATAAGATAGATGCATAGTGGTTGTTTAGGAGGAATGTACCCGTAACAACATTGGAATCCGGGTTTCTTGATGCATTCCCTCTCTTCTCTGCATTCCCAACTGCATAAACCCAGCCTTGTGCATTCCCATTCTCTCCATCCTTATTCTTCAACTTAGGGCAATCTCTCTTGAAATGCCCTAGTGCTTCACACTCAAAAAAACCATTCCGCTTGGGAGCTGCCCCATTGCCCTTCTGAGTATTAGCAATGTTTGTGTTGCCAGTACTCCTGCAATCGCGGGAAAAGTGCCCTACCTTGTTGCACTTGTGGCACTTCTGGGTGCACGGGCCATTGTGATGAAAATGGCACCTGGTGCACTTAGGCAAAGATCCCCTATACGGCTTCTTTTTGCCTGTCCCTATATCGTAGACCTTGACGACATTCTGCCTCTTAAAGGGTTGTTGTTAGTGACCATGGTTGTTTTTGGATGAATCAACAGCCTTCCTTTTGTTGTTAGACTGCCTTTCTACGTAGGTACGGAGTTTCTGATCCATCAAGTCGTTGGCCAACTCAATAGTCTCATCCAACGTCTTGGGTCTGGCAGATTTGACATTCCCATAAATGTTGTCAGGAAGTCCACTGATGTCTTGTTAACCTTCTCGGTTTCGTTGGCAACAAACTTGGTACATATCAGGGTTAGCTTTTGGAAACGTTCAGTGTATGCTGGAACATCGTTCCCCTTGACCTTTAGGTTCCACAGCTCGATTTCTAATTTCTTAATTTCACCCTGCGGACAATACTTGTCCGTCATCTTTTTCTTGAGTACCTCCCAAGTCATTTCATATGCCTCAGGACCTAAGGTTCTTATCTGACCATTCCACCAAGTCAAAGCAGCACCTAACAGAGTGCAGGTGGCAAACTTTACTTGATTCTCAATAGCACAACCACTGATATTGAAAACTGACTCCATCTTTTCAATCTACCGAGTCAAACCGACCACGCCTTCAGTCCCCTTGAAGTTCAAAGGTTGACACTTCATGAAGTTAGCGTAAAAACAAGGGCGCGCAGTTTGCACGTTCCTTCGGTTATCCCCGTGTGAACTATGGCTTCCATCTCCATTAGTGGAGTTTCATAGAAGGGCTTGATCAATCATAGCTTGGATGGATTCTAGAGTCATGTTGTTTGGGTTGGTGTTGTTAGGAGTAGTATTTGGTCCTCGTCTTGTCGCAGGTGCCATGATTCGTCTACAACACAAGAGATAAAACGTAAGGTCATATTTATGACAGAATATAATAATGTATAGATGAGATAACAACACAAGAGAGGTATATAGTACAACATAACACATCTATTTCATTCATAACTTTGAAAATTTTACATGAAATAGTTGTCTGATTACACAAAATACAATACAAAAGATCTAAGGCTATGCTAGCGGGGGAAAACCCCTAATACTTAACATGCCTGTATAATGACCTAGCAAGATAAGATAACATAAATCACTAGACGTGACTGTCCGCATCCCCTGAAGCATCCTGGTGATCCGGAATCCTAGCATCTGGTGCTGGCTGTCTAGCTCTCCGCTGTCCTCGTAGTGCTAGCAACTCGGTATGCATGTCGCCCATCTCTCACCTCATGTCTCTCATCACAAGGAAAGTCTCTACCATCTGTGCCTGATTCCTACGGCCAGTCTCTCGAAGCGCTGCTATCTCAGCCTGCTGCATCTGAAAGCGAGTCTTATGTACCTGATGTTGTGTTCGAATGAGAGTACCCTGTAGCTGTAGTTGTGTCTGATGTGCCTGGAGATGGGTTTCGTGTACATACACATGATCACGGTGGGTTTGAAGCTCCTGATGGGTCGCCTGACTCAATCCTATTGAGTGAGCCCAAGCCTCTCGGGAAGCATAGGCCTCCTCCTCTACCATCCATACTGTCTCCTGGAGAGTCATTATATCCCCCATAAGCAAGTCGACCCGCTACGAGTCCATATCGACTCGTTGTGATATACGAGACCTACTATCCTGAGCATCCTCTAGTAAGGCATACAAGTCCTGTGTATCATGCTCATGGAGCTCAGCAAGCTTTGTGACCCTAGTATTGACCTCTTCCACTGTCATAGGTGCTATCTTAGGAACTGCCTCTGCCGGATCTACCCAAGTATCCCTAATGTCGTACCCAACATCTCTAATCCCCTGTCGCCTCTCTTCAGCATCTATTGTACTAACAAACCCATAATCTATCCCCCGACCTCTAGTAGGTCTAGCAGTAGAATTCTCCCCGATCTCGTATTTGGAGCCTAGAGTGGACAAACACAACCTCTTGCGAGGTGGCTGCTCGGACTTGGGAATATCATCCCTACGGTCAACAAGTGGTGGTATGTATAGAGATGGTGGTAGTGGTGGTAGTGGAGGTGATGGTAATGTGATAGTAACTGCATCAATAAGGGCCCGAGTAGATGCTATCCTGAGTGTCTGGGTTTAGGTTGGACACCCAGATGGTGCTAGTAATGGTGATGGCACCGGTGGTGGTGATGAATGTGCAAGTGGGGCCGTGCACCTAGCAATGCGCTCTCCTGCAGAGGGTGGTGATAGTAAGATTGGTGGTGATGGTGATGGAGTAGTCATGGCCAGAAGTCTCTCAACCTCTGCCTCTAGTGGAAGGGATATGGAAGTCTGAGGCTGGACGGTAATCCTAGCCCCAATAGTAATGTCAGTGGAGGGTGGTGGTATAACAGGCTCTATTCCCTCAGGTGGGGAAACAGGCTCATCAGTAGGTACAACAACAGCAGAGTCGGCCGGAGCTAAGTGCTCCTCCTCTTCCTCCTCGTCATCCTTGTCCTCATCCTCATTCTCATCATTGGCGTCATCCCTAGATGAATCGCCGTCATCATCATCTCCATCATCTCCTCCCCTCCATAGGATAGTCAACCGGACCATCCTCTGTCTCATCATCCTCGTACTCCTCTGGATCCTCTTCGGGATCCGACTCAGTAATGTACCCAGGTGACTCAGCAGTAGGTGAATCAACAGGAGGTAATGGCTGCTCCTCAGCTGGAAACTCATGCTCATCCTCCAATGGTATATACTCATGGTATATAGGCTCTGGCACGCAGGATCGTGTGCCTGTACGAACATAGGCTCACGCTCATCCTCGTCCTGAGGAACTGGCGGTGTCTGTGGATCCTTTGGGCCTGGTATGTAATCCGATGATGGTGGGGCTACCAGCTGCATCGGGAGTCCATTGTATCCTAATACGATGACTCGTGGAATGCCTCCCTCAGATATCTCATCATCATCAACTCCCCAAAAGGCTTTGCCGGGCTCAGAGTTGGTGTAGACGGAAGTGTAGGTAACCGCAGATGATACAGAAGACATGACTACTGCAAAAAGCAAAAATAACTTATATAAGTATTATTTATAAGAGTGGTCTCTATGTTATATCTATAAGTTTTACTTATAAGAGTCTTATAGTAATATACGTAATATATTTTATATATACGTAATATATTTTATATATACGTATGTCAATCATGTAAGCACTTAGTAATTACTAATGCTAAAACAGTGTGTATCATGTAAGCATATATCCTAGATGCAAACAAGTAATGTATGTATGTCCCTCGCAAATCCAATTTGTGAAAACAGTGTTTGAAAATGGTTATAGTCTAGACAAAAACTTTTGACCTGGTTCTCTATAACCTTGGCTCTAAATACCAATCTGTAACACCCCCAAATCTGGGTAGCAGCGGAATATAAAGTATATCCGAGGGCGTTACTTCATAGATCAATAACACAAGATATGAGAACGACCACTAACGTGTCATTTTAAAAAGATACATTGGATTAACAAAATACTTGTTGATTACATAAGCTCATGGCTTCAAATTGTTCGACAATCTAAGTAAAGATTTCGGTTTATAACAAATGTTCCCAAAATGTAATACGCCCAAATCTTTGATATGACTCTTCAATTATTGACTTCCAATGTATCACTGCACCTCGTGCCTTATTGACCTGAGAAAACATGCTTAAAATATCAACATAAAGTTGGTGAATTCACAGGTTTATGTAAATCAATAGTAGGACCGCAAGATTTCCAAGTGTATGATTAAGCAACAAATGCAAACATCATAAAAAGTAATTACATTTTCCTAAGCTCATGACACAGAAGCTCGACATGTATGAATGCAAATAGAATGCCAATAATTGCCCTTGCCAACTAAAATGAACGTGAATGATGTTTAACCGCACATCCAATCTGACATTGGTATAGTTTGTTGTCGACAACCCAGAAACAGTTAGCGCTAAACACCCAAACATGGATGTCATTCCATAGATCTATTTATAAACTCACGCGCTCACACCTAGTGATTGACGTTCATGATAAGGGTCAGTTGGTTATCGCTACTTAAGGCAAACTACGTATTCATTGTTAAAAATGTTACACTTGCGTCCAATTTGTAAAACAAAGCATGTTCTCACCCCAAAGATGTAAATCATTTAAATAATTATAAAACATGGGGCTATGAACTCACCTTAGTAAATAGTCCTCTGAAAATGATAGTATATATCCAAGTATGAATCACCATCAAATACCTAAGTAAATACGGCCAGTCTTAGTCTACAAATTTAGGCTAAAGACTTAATGTATAAACTACAATAAATTGCTAGTTGATATATATACTGTTATCACTTGTGTGGTGGTGCACATGTTTATCGTATTTGAAATTGTTTGATGGTTCTTGGGAAAGTATACGATTTCACACATTCTTGTACACGTATAAATGTTATTAATAAATATTCGTATTTATTAAATCGTAGGTTTACTTGTATAATATCCGAAAACAATTCGTCCGATTCGCTAAGTGTTTATAAAATCACTTTTGTTTATAAAATACCCTTAAGTTTTCTATAATTACAAAACAGCCCTTGTGTTTATGTAATATACAATATTTACATTTTAAACCCTTAGGTTTCCCTAATTACACTTTTAGTCCTCCAACTTTACAAAATTATACTTTTGGTCCTTATATGTTTAAAACAGCCCCTTTGAGTTTCAGAATGTCTAAAACAGTCCCTAGACCTTTCTAAAATAGTTTTTGACAGTTTTAACCCTTGAGTTTATAAATTGACACTTTTAGTCCCTTAACTTGTAAAAATCGCATTTTAACTCCAATTAAGATCTAACAAGTGACAATAGGTTTTATTAACTCCAATAAGCTACATAAGCCGTTGGCAGCTTATAAATAAGCTCGAATGAGCTTATTTGAGCTTATTGGGCTTATTGGGTCCGTTAAGGCCCATCAAGCTAATAAATGGTCCAATCAAGATCAAATAAGCACATAAGCTCTTATTTGACTTAATTAAGCTTAAATAAAACCGTTAAGCTGAAAAATAAGCTCGGGTGAGCTTATTTAAGCTTATTCGAGCTTATTGGGCTTGATAGCCCAATGATCTTAACCCGAAAGGTTGAAAAAGGTCTTTACCAAGTATTCCAACTTATTTTCTCATCTCAATAAGCACCTATAGGCCTGTCTATGCTGCTTGTATGGTATGGCTTATTCAAATAAGCTATTAAGCTCGTTAACGGGCTTGTTGGGCCTGATGTGAGCCCGATAAGTGTTTTAAGGGTTTGGGCTTAATTCTCTAAGGTCCATTAGCTCGTCTAGGCTTATTACAATCCTTATAATCTGCTTAAGCTCACAAATAAGCTGTCGAAGCTTATTTGTGGCTTATGGGTTTTATGGTTCGCGGTAATGGGCTAACGAGCTCATTTAAGGATCCGTTTGGGTTCTAAACATACTAAGGGTCCATATTAGTTTCAAATAAGTTTGTAAGATTCTTAATAAGCTCGTAGAGCTTATAATTAAGCTGTTTTGAGCTTATTAGGACTGTTGGGCCCATATTGGGCCTCGCTAATGACCACGAGGTCCATTAAGGCCCGGTGTGGTTTCTTAGGGTGTTTGTTTATGTACTAGGTTCCATAAGCCCTTTCGATCCCTCAATAAGCTCATGTAAGCTTAATGTTTAGCCGTGGACTCTAACTAATAGGCTGTTGGGCCTGTTAGGCCCAACTTCGGGTTGCTTGGTTTAAACGAGACCACTAGTGGCCCGTTAAGCTCCTTGGTGTTTCTTAGGATTTCGTTAATAGCCCTAGCAATCACGAATGAGTTTGTTTAGCTTATATGAGGGTCGAGTCCATCACATGCAATTGTTTAAGCGACTTATATACTGCTTCCCAAGCCAAACTATTAAGTGTATGCGAAATGTTTACGTATAAGTTTTGTGAAAATCGTTGGTACGTATTGGTGTCCATGTTGGTTCTCACACTTGTATTTTAAACGAAAACACTTAGCCTTAGCCTATTATTAAATCATGTCTTACACGTTTTATTAAGTTTTAACACCACACAAGTAGTACACGAGTATATATATGTGTGTGAACCATGCTTGGTTGTCTCATGCACATATTTGTTCACATGAACTCGTTAGTTACAAACTGACGTGATTAAAGACTAGTAAATAAAGGAAGAATGCACGATACGAGTACGTATAAGTTTAGTACAAGACTTACAAAGGGTCTTAGCGACTTGGTTGATGAGTATTGGACGTATGAAATGCTAACCATAAGCGTATACCCGATCGTATACCCAATGTATGCAAACCCTTGGCTCGTGTACCTCCTTATGTGCTTGTTAAAGTAACATTAGTGTCGTTTATAGGTTCAAAGGAGATGATGGGAGTGTTTGCTTGCGGTTTGTGACCCGAATAAGAGAAACAAGTATGTGATTAGTTGTTTGAGTGTTTTGTGAATTGCAAGAGTGTTAAATGGTAAGATGTAAGTATGTATTTATAGGCAATAAGGCTAGTTATATTTCCTAGTCACATACTAACCCAAACCGTGCCCTAATCCAAGTAGTTTTTAGGGTTTCTAGTTGGTTACTCATTGTTTTGTTAAAACCACCAAGTACACTCCTTTATTGCTCAATCTAAGTACAAGATTACACTAGATATAGAGATCTTATGGTTTGTGTGTGTGTCTCTTGCTTAGCCGCGGCATCAAGATGCACAAAGGAAGTAAATGGGTTATTACCCCTTGTTTATTTCTTAGCTAGGGGATACTAAGTACCAAGTTTTATTAACCATGGGATGTACATGTACCTTTAAGGATCATTAAGGGATTTCTAATTGATATAAGCACATGGACAAATGGTTTGTGGGTTTAAACTACCCACATTCAGCCTATAAGAGTTAATAACACAAGCTTTTATCAAATTTTGTGTTTAAGGATTAAAAGTAGGTATTGGTTTGAGTCTAGGTAAGTCTTGGTATTTCCAGGGAGTGTCCAAATGTATTTTATTGCGAAACGTAACACTTTTACGTGACCAAAAAAAATAAAATACGCAAAGCTAATAATTTTCTTCTTAATAAATATATGCTACTTGGTTGATGTAAACCTTAACTTATTTGATGACCGTTTACATTAATGATTATTTCTAGTCTACGCGATTTAGCTTAAAAGTTAATTTAAAAGTAAACGCGTATCGGACCAAAATAAATAGTGACGAATAATAGGAGTCGTAAAATGACCTGAAATTGAGAAATGTTACATATTTTACCCTACTGATGCAATTGACAATTTGATAACTAAATCTCAAAACTAAATGATGCAGGCTTAAGGATTTGTATTCTACACATTTAAAACACCAAACTGAATGCAGAATGATTAACTAAACTAGCTAGAACATGATTAATCTTAAAATGCATATGAAACTGACTTATGCTCACAGATTTAAACTAACAACTCACAAACCTATAGAAAACTTGATTTAATCCAACTAAAACCTTAAAACAAGATCTATAATAGAAATATGAAAGATTAAAACCAACCAAAGTGGTAAGAACCACTACCAGTACTAACTTATTGTTAGTGCTGGTTATGATCCAAACACCCCTTTAGAAAATCTAACCTCGTATTTAGCTTAAGATATTGAGAATTAAGGCTTAACATGCAAATTCCAGATATCAACAAGCTTATAACAGACCTAATTAACAGATTTCAGCAATCAAATAAGCCAAAACAATAAGAATTAAGATTATGCTACTATTTTTGATTTTTTTAACTGTTTTTTAACAATAACTTGCATATTAAGATCTAAGCTAACAATTATACTAAATAAGCATTAAACAACTCTAATAAGCAGCATTAAGCAAAACTAAACAGTAATAAGCAAATATTAAGCACTTATAAGCTAAAATGAAAAGATTAACTAGATATAAATTGACAGCAGATTTAATAGAAAATTGAAAAGAGATTAGTACTTACACCTCAGCTAAACAGAGGTGGTTGCTCATATTAGAGCTTATAAGAGTAGCTTAAGCTTATAGCTTTAAGCTTAATCCAATACCTAATCTAATCCTAACTCCTGACCATGAGGAACTATTACTAGCTTGAATACTCAAAGCAGCCATCCAATTCCATGGAGTATTCAAGCTTATAAGAGCTTTTAGGTAGCTTATGAATAATTTGAGCTTATGAAACAGTATAAAAACAGTTTAATCAAATTATTTTACATAAAAGTGAAAAGCATGAAAAGACAATTAAACAATGAGAAAACTAAACTTTTATTAATAAGATAAACTGATTACAAACTTGAAAAGGAAATTACATTAGCTGAAAACAGAATTAAAACGATACATTAAGCTAAAAGTTACATAAGCTAAAAGTTATTCTAAAACAACACTAAAGCTAGATATCTCTATGAGTGAGGGTTGAGCTCCTTTTATAGGCAAGAGTGGAAGGATCTTGGATCTTAGCCCTTCATTCCTTCTAATCATTGGATCCTGATCATTAGTCGTTGGATAAGAATAGAGCACACGGATTGCCAGCGTGGCAATCCCAACTCTTTGGATCCTTTGTGTTTCTTTTGCACTACTTTTAGTTTAAATTTCCAATTTTGGTGTGTTTTTTTGATGCACACGTGTAATCCCTTGTGTCAGATAGACCAATCATTGCATTTGATGACGTCTTGGATTGCCAACGTGTAGCTTGGCACTAGAATCTTTAGTTGCCACGTAGGATGAGATTGAGAGTGGGTTTTATATGTTTAATTTGACACAGGGTAAAATTAGGGAAGATGGTGAATAGTAAAACCATATTCGCGCTCTTTTTCTTTCTTTTGTTTTCGTTTAACCAGGTTATAATATGAGTTGACTTGGGCTTATTCATTCTTGGGCTCGTTGATTTTTTATATCAAAAGGTTAAACGAAAAGGGCTTTGGGCTTTTGGGTATTTAACTTAGGGCTTAACGACCGTTAGTCCCTTAATAATAAAGGACTAATGGTGTTATGGGTTTAGGGACTTTTTGGTGAAATTGATTTGACATTAAGGGCTGTTTGGTAATTTTAAATGTTTGTCTTCAAGAGTTGACCAAGTTTGACCATGGTTGATTTTTTGTTAACCCTTTTGCTGATAAACATTCGGCTCTTGTGTCCTCTTTCTGTCTCGTGTCCGTTTTTGTCTGTTTTTTTGCTATTTTCTCGTGATTTTTGCAATATACGTACCTACACATTCACAAAAGACAAAATACACATATACAAGCATAATTTTGCACAGTTTCATCTTTTTACGGTCATTTTTGATATAAAACGGATATGTGATTTCTCACATATCAGTGTTCTTATTAAAACCCTATCCCATGGGGACTTTACCCACTTACTGCTTAATGGCAATTTATATTCTAGTAGTCCACTGTCCAAGTCTTTACCAATCCAATATGAACGTACTCATTGATCCCAGGGTCACCTGGTGGTCTAACTAAGCTCACTAACCTAAAGGCAAAGATAGGTCAATATTTGTGATCTTGTTGTTCTAGATATATAAGTCACTATATGGAGAGCTGTAACACCCCCAAATTTGGTCGCAGCGGAGTATGGGTTGGGGGTGGTACTTCATAGATCAATAGCACAAGATATATATAAGAACGACCATTTAAAAGTCGTTTAAAACAAATACATTGGATTTAAAAATTTGTTTGTTACATATGCCCAAAGCTTTACTTGTTCGATGTTCAAAATACAAGGATTTTAGTCCATAACAAATGTTTCCCCAAAATGTAATGCAACCAAATCTTTTATGCAAACGACTTCCAAAATAACAACCACTAATGTATCCCTTGTCTTGTACCTCATTGATCTCCTGAGAAAACATTGCTTAAAATGTCAACAATAATGTCGATGAATTCATAGGTTTGTAAAATGTATAATGTAGGACCGCAAGATTTCCCCATGATAATGCAACATATGCAAACATCATAAAATGTGATTATGTTTCCCTAAGCTCATGACACTAAAGCTCAACATGTATGAATTGCAATATAAATTGCCAACATTGCCCGTGATGATGTTCTAACCCGTAACATCCTATGTCTGACATGGTATACGTTTGTTGTCCGGCATACCGGCACAGTGAGCATGACTCACCCGAACGGGGAGGTCAATCCTAAATAGATCTATTTATAACATTCGCGCTCACAACAAGTAATTGACAGTTCATGATAATGGGCTCAGATGGTTATCGCTACTTAGGCAAACATGTAGTCGTAATGTGAAATGTCCACTTGCGTCTAATTGTAAAACATACATATGTTTCTCACCCCAAAACTTGTAAATCATTATAAATGTAAAACGTAGGGCTATGAACTCACCTCGAGTGAATGATTAATCCAAGGATAACAGAAAATGCGTCACAATAATGACCGAATGCAACCTAATTAAATATAGGTCGTATAAGTACTAAGCACTTTGATTAACTAATACCATATATAATTCTATATAGCTACATCGCCATCTAATCATATTTCTGAAATCATATTTATAAAGTAAAAACGTTTATAAATATCTCTTTAGTAAAAATGGCGTAACTTTATCGTTTTAAGTCCGTTTCTTACGTTTCTTATGTCCACGCTTTCGTATTAAGACGAGTTATCAAAATATTACATTTTCATATTTTAAGTCCTCTGGTGAACAGTACTTTTTACTGTTCTTTTACTTTTATAAAAGTAATCGTCGTAAACTCGTAAATGTCGTATCTTATTCGTTTTAACTCCGTTTTTAGTAATTGTTTCGAGCACGTCTTTGTAATTAAATTTTTTATCTACCTAATGATGTTTTCAAAATAAAAATGCCTGATGTGAATAATAACTTTTATAAAATTAGTTTTATAAAAGTATTTATTGTCGTAAACGTGAAAAATCCATAACTCCTTCGTTATTAATCCAAAACTTATGATTCTAATTGTTTTGGAATCCTAAAAATATGTACTATCTGAGAAAAATAATCATTCATTTATATCAGAAGTGGTTTGTAATAAGTTTTTATAAAATTTCTTTTATAAACGCGTTTATTATCGTATAACTTGTAAATTACGTATCTCCTTCGTTATAAATCAGTTTTTCGAGTTTCTTACATTTTTGGAATCCTCATGAGATGTAGTATTTTATAAAAATATAAAATAAATACTTTATATTTCAAATTTAATCGGAAGGTTTTTGTCATTTTGTAAAAATATGTTTAAAACTTGATTTTATACCTTTTTAGTTTAGCCCCCTTGTTACAAGTCCATTACTATACTTAATATCACATGTATTACATACTTAGAGTCCTTAGTCCATAATTTGTCCAAATATTGTTCAAGAATCACAAGATCCATAAGTCTACACACCTATTTGTTCATGAACTTTTATAAATATACTTTTTAGGTAACTAGTTTATATAAGCTTTTATACATAAACCACACTTATATAATGTACATACTTCCATTCTCACATGTTTCTACCAACAATATAGCACATGATAAAGTATATGATACCATGATCATAAGTAAAAATTACATTTTCATGTAAATAAGTTTCCTAGATGATGATTAACTATATAGCCATTATATACACATAAAATCATGAATGTAAAGAGATTAAGGTTTTTAGGTAACCTTATTATGATGTATGGTGATGAACAATATGATCTAAACTCTTTTTTTATCTATTTAACCCAAGCTTCCAATACAAAAGAAACCCTAAATCCAAGAAAACCCTAATATTGATCATTCTTGCTTTAACACTTGTAAACCCTAAACCAAAACCTTCGAAACACCTTGGGATATCTTAGATATGTTTTAGGAATACATGGAAATGTGATAAATAAATTTGGTATGGATTGTTTGTGGTGGTGGTGTTTGGCCATGGCATATGAGAGACAAGGATGGAGTATTTGTGTTGTTTCACCTTAAGAAGTGAATATGTGTGTGTTCTTTATCTAGTTGCTTGCATTATATACACATAAGACTAGTCAAAGACTTCCTAAGAAAGTCTAAAATATAAGGAGGGAAATAAGGAAGTCTTTGGTCAAGAATGCTTAGTCATGGTCTTAGGTTTAATGGCTTAAAGTTGTACAAGACCAAGTTGGAAATTTTGTTTGCTCCTTGTCCCCTTTTCTTATTGTTGTTGTGGGTTAGGGGGAGGGGGGAAATGGGAGTACAATTTGATTTTTGATGTCTTGGAATAATATCTAGTAATGCTTGAAGTTTAAATGTAAAAGGTTAATGTAGAAGCAAATACTTTGTAAATTATATGCACTAGTTAGTTTATTTTATGTACAATATGACTAACAATGACAACATGGGTAAAGTTTTATGAAACTTTAGGTATTTGGTATAAAAATGTGTATTTGTTGAAGCGTAGATAAGTTTTGGTGGTTCCGGGTATGTCTAAACGTATTTTATCGCGAAACGTAAACACTTTATGTAACTAATAAAAATAAAATATGCAAAGATAATAATTATACTTCAAAATAATTATCTAACACTTGCTTGACGTAAACATTTAATTGTTTGATGCCCGTTTACGTTGAATGACAATTTTTAGCTTACGTGATTTAACTTAACGATTAAAATTAAAAGCAAACGCGTACAATACTAAAAATAAATAATGAAATAATAGACGTCGTAAATGACCCTAAAAACGGGGTGTTATAGTCTTCCCTCGTTAAATGAGCCTTGTCCTCAAGGCTTAAGACGCGACACTTGACAACGGTGAAGTCTTTGTGAAGAGGTGTGGATACTTCCTCCGGAATTGGTCTTCACATTCCCATGTAAACTCAGGAACTCTCCTAGAGTTCCATCAAACATTGACAATTGGGATATGGCTTTGTTTCAATCGTTTAACTTCACGATCCATGATCTCTACTGGTTCCTTAACAAAATGAAGTTTGTCATCAATGTGTAGTCTATCCAACGGAACGGCTAATGGTTCATTGGTATAACACTTCTTCAAGTTGGATACATGAAATGTATTGTGAACCCTGCTCAGCTCTTGAGGAAGTTCAAGCTTGTAAGCAACGACGCTAACCTTTACCAACACTTTGAAACGTCCAACATATCTGGGGTTCAGCTTCCCCCGTTTGCCAAAATATACTACTCCTTTCCAAGGCGAAACCTTGAGCATAACTCTATCTCCAACTTGAAATTCCATCGGCTTACGCTTTAAATTGGCATAACTCTTTTGTCGATCACGAGCAGCTTGAATTCTTTGCTTGATCTGAATTATTTTCTCGGTCATCTCTTGAACTATCTCTAGACCAGTGAGTTGAACTTATCCAACATCGGCCCAACAAACAAGTGAACGACACTTTCAACCATAAAGTGCTTCAAATGGTGCAACCTTAATACTAGCGTGAGAGCTATTGTTATATGAAAACTCGACTAATGGAAAATGGTTAACCCAAACCATTCTAAATTCGATCACACAAGCACGCAGCATATCCTTGAGAGTTTGAATAGTTCTCTCGCTTTGACCGTCAGTTTGCGGATGATATGCAGTACTTATATCCAAATTCGTACCCAAAGCCTTCTGAAGTGACCTATAGAAATTTGATGAGAACCTCAGGTCATGATCATAAATGATTGAGACAGGTATTCCATGCCTCATGACCACCTCCTTTAGGTACATTCTTGCCAGTTTCTCCATGGGATCAGTTTCCCTTATTAGTACAAAGATTGCAGACTTAGTAAGTCGATCGACAATCACCCAAATGGTGTCGTAACCTTGTGACGACTTAGGAAGCTTTGTGATAAAATCCATTATGATAATATCCCACTTCCATTGAGGTATCTCAGGTTGCACCAACAAACCCGATGGCCTTTGGTGTTCAGCCTTGACCTTAGCACATGTCAAACACTTTCTAACATGGGTAGCAATGTTGGCCTTCATATTGGGCCACCAATATAGCTTCTTCATGTCCTGATACATCTTGTCAGAACTTGGATGAATAGAGTATTTTTGACTTGTGGGACTCGTGCATGATCATAGTACTCAAATTGCCATAACATGTAACCAACTCCTTCCATTTAAGCATAGAGTTCCATCCGCACAGGGTTTTAACTTTTTTGTTCTAAGTTTCTCTGGATCCTTAGACTTTTAAATCAACATACCTCCAATATCTTTGTTCTTGATGTTCTCTGGTTTCCGTGCTTTAGTATGAGTATTCAAGATTTGCTTAGGAAGGTCCAAACCAATAGTCATGACTATGGCTCGAACTCTTAATGGCTTTATTCGCTCTTTCCTGCTCAAAGCATCAGCAACAACATTTGCCTTTCCTGGGTGATAACGAATCTCACAATCGAATCTCTTGAGCAACTCTAACCAACGACGTTGCCTCTGTCAACTCTTTCTATTAAGAATATGTTGTAAATCTCTTGTGATAACGATGAACTCCGAACACTGGTCCCATACAGATAGTAAGCTGCCAACCAAAATCTTTAAGAGCGAACATACTGCTCCATGTTTCTAATCAATAGTCGATATAGTTCGATCTCAAATGAATTTTCAATTTGCGAAATAGCATAAGCAATCACCTTCTCTCTTTGCATCAACACATCGCCTAAACCTTTGATTGAAGCATCGCAGTATGCGATAAAATCTTCGCCTTCCTACAGTAAAGCAGATTGATAGCACTACAACAACTTTCTCATCAACAGTTGAAACGTTGCTTCTTGTTTGTCGCCCCAAATGAACTTGACCTTCTTCTGAGTAAGCTTGGTCATATGGCTTGTCGCTCTTCAAAAATACATTCGATAATCTTTATCGTAATACCCATCACAAGACCTAAAATCTGCTAATTTTCGTTGAGTCTTAGGAGATGCCTAATCTTTAATAGATTTCGATCTGGGCGAACCCACGAGAATGCCTTGACTAAACAATCCGTGGCCGAGGAAATAGTACATGGGAACAAAATTGCATAGAGAATTTAGCGCGTACAACACCTCTTCATAAAGCCAATTCTAGAACTTCCTTAAGATTGTTCTTACATGTTCCTTCTTGTTCTTCTTTGATATATAGATATCATCGATAAATACGATCACAAATTTATCCAAAAATGGCTTGCACACGCGGTTCATGAGATCCATAAATACCGTTGGTGCATTCGTCAAGCCAAATGGCATAACTTGGAACTCGTAATGACCATATCGAGTTCTGAATGCCGTCTTCAGAATATCTTCTTCACATACCCGAAGCTGGTGATAACCTGATCGCAAGTCTATCTTAGAATAAACACTGGATCCTTGTAGTTGATCAAATAAATCGTCGATTCTTAAGAGTGGATAACGATTCTTTGCCGTCAGCTTGTTCAGCTCGGTAGTTGATGCACATTCGAAACGATCCATCCTTCTTCTTGACAAACAATACCGAAGCTCCCCAAGGTGAGGAACTGGGTCTTATGAAGCCCTTGTTAGAAAGTTCTTGGAGTTGGTCTGACAATTCTTTTGTTTCAGACGGGGCCAACCGATAAGGTGCCCATGCTACAGGTGTAGCACCAGGTATCAAATCGATTTGGAATTCCACTTGTCGAGTCGGAGGGAGACCCGGCAAGTCCTCGGGAAATACTTCAGGAAAATTTTGAACAATCGGTATGTCCTCAAGTCGCTTCTTCTCTGACTTGTCTTCAGTCTCCTTTGTAGTAAAATGTGCCAAAAAGATAGGTCATCCTTTTAGCATGTTTATCTGTGTTTTAGTGCACGAGATGATGTTCAAACGAGTCTCGTTTCCTAGGTCGCTTCTGTTACCGCGAACAATCAACGTTTCATTTCCCCAGGGAATACAAACGATTTTCTTAACACAAACAATGATGGCTTGGTACCTTGCCAACCAATCCATACCAATAATGACGTCGAGACTACCAAGTTCTACGGGCATTAAGTCTATGTTAAATGGGTGATTTAAGAAATTTAATGTACACCCCCGAATGATATTGTTTAACCCAATTAATCTCCTGTCAGCTAGTTCAACATCATAATAATGATCTAAGGTAGATGGTGTGATATCAATTTGGGAACTAAATGTTGTAAGCTTATATCGGCACCAGTATCAAATACGACAGAAGCATAGCGTTTGTTTAGAAGGAACGTACCCATAACGACGTTTGAGTCTGGGTTTGTCCCTGCACGGCCTACCGCATACACTTTCGCTCGAGCATTGCCATTTCCACCTTGGTTACCATGTTTGTTGTTTTTCAGCTTTGGATAATCCCTCTTGAAATGTCCTTGGGCTCTACATTCATAGCAAGTGGGTTTCTGACCTGCCCCAGTGCCCCTTTGGTTGTTAGTAGTGTTGGAATTTGCAAGACTCCTACAGTCGCGAGCCAGATGGCCAACTCTGTTGCACTTGTGGCATTTGGGAGCACATAGACCATCGTGGTGATTGTTGCATTTAGGATACAGAGGTTTAGAACCTCCATAAGGTTTGATCTCACCAGATCCTGCAGTGTAGGCTCGGCCAGTGTTCTGCCTCTTGTTTTGTTATTGTTGGTTATCATCTTGCTTTGTTTTGTTCTCTGTCTGACGTTCAGCAAAAGTACGGATTTTCTTATCCATCAGTTCAGTTGCTATTTCAATCGCCTCTTGCATTGTCTTAGGGTTTGATGCTACTACACTTCTGTGGATCATATTGGGCAAACCACCAACATATCTCTCAATCTTGTTCGATTCTCCAGGAAACATTCTAACACACAGCAATGCCAGTTCCTGAAAACGTTGGTTGTAACCTATCACATTGGTACCTTTCACCTTCAAATTCCACAACTCAGCCTCGAGATTTTTAATCTCGCCCCTCGGGCAGTACTTGTCAGTCATCTTCTTTTTTAGGTCTGTCCAAGTCATTGCATACGCAACATCATGACCAACAGTCCTAACGTGGGAGTTCCACCACGTCAGCGCACCTGCAAGAAGAGTACAAGTGGAAAACTTGATTTGGTTTTCCACAAAGCAGTTGCTTATACCGAACACAATTGCCATTTTCTTAAACCATTAAATCAATTTGACAACTCCTTCCATGCCTTTAAAATTTAGAGGTTGGCACTTCATGAAGTCTGGGTAAGTGCACTCTCTAGCAACTCGTTCTGTCCTTCTAACACCCGTTCCCGAATTATGGCTGTCATCGCCATTCATGTTTCTGTCAGCATCATGTACTGCCAAAGCATCAGTAACACCTTAGTCGATCATTGCGTTAAGCTGGGAATTGGTGACAGAGGTGGTGGTAGTGGTAGCGAAGGGGTTGGATCTGGTGGTTTTTTTGGTGCCATTTTCTTCAATCACAAAAAATATAATACCCGTTAGATTTCATAAAATCATAACCATGACATGACATATATATAATAAATAAAGTGAGATCACATCACACAATGAAATGTACAACTGAATTAAAATTAACAATGGTGTAACTAAATCGATATTCATTCATAATAAATTCAATTATAGACATGACATAATACATCCTTTCCATATATAATCTGTAAACATACATGACCTAATTCGGTTACAAAATGATCACTACCCTTAGGTTACAAAATGAAATATAAACAACCTAAATCCTTACTAGCTGGGAGTTAACCCGTAATACTTAGTAGGCTAAACAACATAGCTACAACATAACCAATCTAAGAGCTACTACCGGCCTCCTCTGGTATCTCAGGTTGTGTTGGACCTTTAGCGGGTCCCTACTATCCCTGCAGTGCTGTCACCTGTGTCTGCAATGTACTCATCAGTCTTAGTGTCTCCAAAAGCGGTGCCTATCAAGCGCGGTCTGCTACTCGCAAGGCTGCAATCTCCGTTTGTTGTGCCAATACAGTAGTACTCAGTGCTCTCACCTCAGAACGGGCGGTGTCACTAGCATCCATCGACCGTCCTTAGGCCTCATGGGAAAGTCTAGCCTCTCTCTCCATGAGTAAGTCAGTGCGAGCATGAACACGTCTATCTCTAAATAGCATGTTGAGCCGACCGCTCATTAATGACCTATCATCCTGTGCGTCATCCAGTCTCCCATAAATCTCGTTAGTATCATGTCTAACTGTAGTGATAAAGTCTATCAACCGTCGACCCAACTATGTTTCATCAGTCGCTGGTGCCCCTAGCATGCCCACAAGCATCACATCCCAAGTGTCTGTAATCCCATAACCAATATCTCTCTCAGGGTCACGTCTGATCTCATCATCCAAAGTGGCAACAAAACCATAATCCGCCCTAAAACCTCCAGTAGGTCTAGCAGTGGGTGCAGATGAACTCTCACCGACCTCATATCTTGGACCTAGAGTAATACACAACCTCTTTCGAGGCGGTAATGTAACCTCAGAAACACCTGCTCTATAATCAGTAGAGGGTAAAAGCAATGGTGGTGATATAGTGGGTAAAGGTATAGGTAGGAGTGGTGGTGTCCCTAATGGTGGTGTACTCAATGGTAGTGGATGGGAAGTAGATGGTGTCTTGGCTCTCAGCCGGATCATAGCGGCTCTATATCCCAAAGGATAAGTAGGGCTAGCATGTAGTGGTGGAGGTGATCAGGTGCTAGTGATGATACTTGTAGTGGTGGTGAGGGAATCTGAGGTAGTGGTGATGACCATGGGGAGAGTGGTGATGGTGGAGGTGATGGTATGGTAAAAAGTCTGGTAATCTCTGCCTCAGACCAAAATGGTGTAGGTGGCTGCTCTCGGATAGACATCCTAGCAGTAACACAGTGTACAGGTGGTGGGACAGAGTTGGCCAGATCTGGGTGCTCCTCCTCCTCCTCCTCATCCTCGTCCTCCTCAACATCATCATCATCATCATCCTCATCATCATCATCGTCATCGTCTCCTCCGTTGGCAGGATAATCAGTGGGGTCCTCCTCAGGATCCTCCTCATCTTCCTCTGGATTAGAGTCTACAATGTATCCTGGTAAGTCGGTAGTAGGTAAGATAGCAGCAGGCAGTGGCTGCTCCTCAGCAGGAAACACCTCATCCTCCGATGGCATAAACTCTGGATATACAGGCTCAGGAACAAACTCTGGTGAAGGTGGGTACTCAGGACCCGACACATAATTAGGAGATTGTAAGGCCTGAAGAGCGGCCTCCACATAAGGGTCCTCTAGCATCAAGGGGCAATCCATCGACTCCCAGAGATCTTATGTCTGACAAACCCTCAAATGGACTGGATATCGCCATGTAGGTGACTGTGGAATCCTCTGAATCCGACATGACCAAATCTGAAAATCAAAAGTAGCTTATATAAGTATTAATATAAGACTCTTATAGTAATGTAATATACATAGTATTTTATAACCTGTATATCAATCATGAATGCATCTAGTCTAACCAGCTAATGCAACAACTAGTGTATGTATGTCCCATGAAAACCCCTTTGTATGAATGCAATGTTTGAAAATGGTTATAGTCCACCAAAAACATTTGACCTGGTTCTCTATAAGCTTGCCTCTTGATACCAATCTGTAACACCCCCAAATTTGATCGCAATGGAATATGGGTTGGGGGTGGTACTTCAGATATCAATAGCAGAAGATATATATAAGAACGACCATTTAAAGTCGTTTAAAACCGATACATTGGATTTAACAATTTATTTGTTACATAAGCCCGAAGCTTTACTTGTTCGATGTTCAAAATACAAAGATTCTAGTCCATAACAAATGTTTCCCCAAAATGTAATGCAACCAAATCTTTTATGCATATCCCAAAACATATAATCACCAATGTATCCCAGCACCTCGTGCCTATTGATCTCCTGAGAAAACATTGCTTAAAACGTCAACAATAATGTTGGTGAATTCATAGGTTTGTAAAATGTATAATGTAAGACCGCAAGATTTCCCCATGATAATGCAACAGATGCAAACATCATAAAATGTGATTACGTTTTCCTAAGCTCATGACACTGAAGCTCGACATGTATGAATTGCAATATAAATTGCCAACATTACCCGTGATGAGGTATAAACCCGCAACATCCTATGTCTGACATGGTATATGTTTGTTGTCTGACATACTGGCACAGTGAGCATGACTCACCCGAACGGGGAGGTCAATTCTAAATAGATCTATTTATAACATTCACGCTCACAACAAGTAATTGACAGTTCATGATAATAGGCTCAGAGGGTTATCGCCACTTAGGCAAACACGTAATCGTAATGTGAAATGTCCACTTGCGTCTAATTGTAAAACGTAAATACGTTTCTCATCCCAAAACTTGTAAATCATTATAAAAGTAAAACGTGGGGCTATAAACTCACCTCGAGTGAATGAATAATCCAAGTATAACAGAAAATGCGTCACAATAATAACCGAATGCAACATAATTATATATAGGTCATATAAGTACTAAGAACTTTGATTAACTAATACCATATATAATTCTATATAGCTACATCACCATTTAATCGTATTTGTGAAATCATATTTATAAAGTAAAAACGTTTATAAATATCTCTTTAGTAAAAATGGCGCAACTTTATCGTTTTAAGTCCGTTTCTTATGTTTTTTATGTCCACGCTTTCGTATTAAGACGAGTTATCAAACTATTACATTTTCATATTTTAAGTCCTTTGGTGAACAGTACTTTTTACTGTTCATATACTTTTATAAAATTAATCGTCGTAAACTCGTAAATGTCGTATCTTATTCGTTTTAACTCCGTTTTTAGTGATTCTTTCGAGCACGTCTTCGTAATTAAAAGTTTTATCTAACTAATGATGTTTTCAAAATAAAAATGCCTGATGTGAACAGTAACTTTTATAAAATTAGTTTTATAAAAGTATTTATTGTCGTAACGTGAAAAATCCATAACTCTTTCGTTATTAATACAAAAATTATGATTCTTATTGTTTTAGAATCCTAAAAATATGTACTATCTGAGAAAAATAATCATTCATTTATATCAGAAGTGGATTGTAATAAGTTTTTATAAAATTTCTTTTATAAACGCGTTTATTATCGTATAACTTGTAAATTACGTATCTCCTTCGTTATAAATCGGTTTTTTAAGTTTCTTATATTTTTGGAATCCTCATCAGATGTAGTATTTTTTAAAAATATAAAATAAATACTTTATATTTCAAATTTAATCAGAAGGTTTTGGTCATTTTGTAAAAATATGTTTAAAACTTGATTTTATACCTTTTTTGTTTAGCCACTTTGTTACAAGTTCATTACAACACTTAATATCACAGGTATTACATACTTAGGGTCCTTAGTCCATCATTTGTCCAAATATTGTCCAAGAATCACAAGATCCATAAGTCTACACACCTATTTGTTCGTGAGCTTTTATAAATACACTTTTTAGGTAACTAGTTTATATAAGCTTTTATACATAAACCGCACTTATATAATGTACATACTTCCGTTCTCACATGTTTCTACCAACAATATAGCACAGGACAAAGTATATCATACCATGATCACAAGTAAAAATTCCATTTTTCATGTAAATAAGTTTCCTAGATGGTGATTAACTACATAGCCATTATATACACATAAAATCATGAATGTAAAGAGATTAAGGTTTTTAGGTAACCTTTGTATGATGTATGGTGTTGAACAATATGATCTAAACCCTTGTTTAGCAAACAAACCCTAGCTTCCAAGTCTTACAAAACCCTAATCCAAAGAAAACCCTAATCTTTGATCATTCTTGCTTTAACACTTGTAAACCCTAAACCAAAACCTTCGAAACACCTTGGGATATCTTAAGATATGTATTTAGGAAACATGGAAATTGATAAATAAATTTGGTATGGAGTTGTTTGTGGTGGTGGTGTTTTTGCCATTGGCATAATGGAGACAAGGAAGGAGTATTTGTGTTGTTTCACCTTAAGAAGTGAATATGTATGTGTTCTATATCTAGTTGCTTGCATTATATACACATAAGACTAGTCAAAGACTTCCTAAAAAAGTCTAAGACTTAAGGCGGGAAATAAGGAAGTCTTTGGTCAAGAATGCTTAGTCATAGTCTTAGGTTTAATGGCTTAAAGTTGTACAAGACCATGTTGGAAATTTTGTGTGCTCCTTGTCCTCTTTTCTTATTTTTTCCATGGGTTAGGGGGGGGGAAGGGGAGTACAATTTGATTTTTGATATCTTGAAATAATATCTAGTAATGCTTGAAGTTTAAATGTAAAAGGTTAATGTAGAAGCAAATACTTTGTAAATGATATGCACTAATTAGTTTATTTTATGTACAATATATCTAACAATGACAACATAGGTAAAGTTTTATAAAAATTTAGATATTGGGTATAAAAATGGGTATTTGTTGAAGCGTAGATAAGTTTTGGTGGTTCCGGGTATGTCTAAACGTATTTTATCGTAAAACGTAAACACTTTACGTAACCAATAAAAATAAAATATGCAAAGATAATAATTATACTTCAAAATAATTATCTAACACTTGCTTGACGTAAACATTTAATTGTTTGATGTCCGTTTACGTTGAATGACAATTTTTAACTTACACGATTTAACTTAACGATTAAAATTAAAAGCAAACGCGTACAATAATAAAAATAAATAGTGAAATAATAGACGTCGTAAATGACCCTAAAACACGGGGTGTTATAGTCTTCCCCCGTTAAATGAGCCTTGTCCTCAAGGCTTAAGATGCGGCACTTGACGACGGTGCAGTCTTTGTGAAGAGGTGTGGATACTTCTTCCGGAATTGGTCTTCACGTTCCCATGTAAACTCAGGACCTCTCCTAGAGTTCCATCGAACCTTGACAATTGGGATACAACTTTGTTTCAATCGTTTAACTTCACGATCCAATGACTCTACTGGTTTCCTTAACAAAATGAAGTTTGTCATCAATGTGTAGTCTATCTAACGGAACGGCTAATGGTTCATCGGCATAACACTTCTTCAAGTTGGATACATGAAATGTATTGTGAACCCTGCTCAGCTCTTGAGGAAGTTCAAGCTTGTAAGCAACGGCTCTAACCTTTTCCAACACTTTGAAAGGTCCAACATATCTGGGGTTTAGCTTCCCCCGTTTGCCAAAACGTACTACTCCTTTCCAAGGCAAAACCTTGAGCATAACTCTATCTCCAACTTGAAATTCCATTTGCTTATGCTTTAAATTAGCGTAACTCTTTTGTCGATCATGAGCAGCTTGAATTCTTTGCTTGATCTGAATGATTTTCTCGGTCGTCTCTTGAACTATCTCTGGACCAGTGAGTTAAACTTCTCCAACCTCGGCCCAACAAACAGGTGAACGACACTTTCGACCGTAAAGTGCTTAAAATGGTGCAACCTTAATACCAAGCGTGAGAGCTATTGTTAATGAAAACCTCGACAATGGAAAATGGTTTAACCTAAAGGAAAATTATTATAAAAAAAAAAAAAAAAAAAAGGGGGGGGGGTAGGGGGGGGGGGGGGGGGGGGGGGGGGGGGGGGGGGGGGGGGGGGGGGGGGGGGATTTTTGGGTTTTTTTTTTTTATTTGGGTTTGGGGGGGGGGGGGGGTTTTTGGGTTTTTTTTTTTTTGGGGTTTTTTTTAATGGAGTTTGGATGATATATTATAATGATGTGAAGGTTGGTGTGGAAGAAGGGGTAAGATGGGATGTTTGGATGAAGGTGTGAATTTGTATTAAATTTGAAGGAATGGTAAGTGTTTTGGTAATGGAACCTTAGGTCTGGAGCTTAAAGGATAGACAGGTATTCCATGCCTCGTGACAACCTCTTTTAGGTACATTCTTGCCAGTTTCTCCATGGGATCAGTTTCCCTTATTGGTACAAAGATTGCAGACTTAGTAAGTCGGTCGACAATCACCCAAATGGTGTCGTAACCTTGTGACGACTTAGGAAGCTTTGTGATAAAATCCATTATGATATTATCCCACTTCCATTGAGGTATCTCAGGTTGCACCAACAAACCCGATGGCCTTTGGTGTTCAGCCTTGACCTTAGCACATGTCAAACATTTGCTAACATGGGTAGCAATGTTGGCCTTCATATTGGGCCACCAATATAGCTTCTTCATGTCCTGATACATCTTGTCAGAACCCGGATGAATAGAGTATTTTGACTGTGGGACTCGTGCATGATCATAGTAAAGTCTCAAATCGCCATAACAGTAACCAACTCCTTCCATTTAACATAGAGTTTCCATCCGCACAGGGTTTTAACTTTTGTTTGTTCTAAGTTTCTCGGAGCCTTAGACTTTTAAATCAACATACCTCCAATATCTTTGTTCTTGATGTTCTCTGGTTTCCGTGCTTTAGTCTGAGCATTCAAGATTTGTTTAGGAAGATCCAAACCAATAGTCATGACTAAGGCTCGAACTCTTAATGGCTTTCTTTGCTCTTTCTTGCTCAAAGCATCAACAACAACATTTGCCTTTCCTGGGTGATAACGAATCTCACAATCGTAATCACCAAGCAACTCTAACCAACGACGTTGCCTCATGTTCAACTCTTTCTGATTAGGAATGTGTTGTAAACTCTTATAATCAGTGAACACCATGCACTTTGTCTCGTACAGATAGTGCCTCTAAATCTTTAGAGCGAACACTACTGCTCCAAGTTCCAAATCATGAGTCGTATAGTTCTTCTCATGAATTTTCAATTGGCGTAATGCATAAGCAATCACCTTCTCTCTTTGCATCAACACAGCGCCCAAACCTTTGATTGAAGCATCGCAGTATGCGATAAAATCTTCGCTTCCTTCAGGTAAAGCCAGGATTGGTGCACCACACAACTTCTGCTTCAACAGTTGAAAAGGTGCTTCTTGTTTATCACCCTAAACAAACTAGACCTTCTTCTAAATAAGCTTGGTCATTGATTTGGCAATCTTTGAAAATCCTTCGATGAATCTCCGATGATACCCAGCAAGACTAAAAATTATGGAATTTCTATTGGTGTCTTAGGAGATGCCCAATCTTTAATGGATTCGATCTTGGCGGGGTCCACGTGAATGCCTTGACTATCAATCACGTGACCAAGGAACTGTACTTTAGGGATCCAAAATTTACACTTAGAAAATTTGGCATACAACTCCTCCTTCTTAAGCAATTCTAAGATTAACTTAAGGTGTCCTTCGTGCTCTTTCTTGCTCTTCGAATATATCAGAATATCATCAATAAAGTCAATCACGAATTTATCCAGATATGGTTTACACACCCGATTCATGAGGTCCATAAATACGGCAGGTGCGTTAGTCAAATGAAATGGCATAACTTGGAATTTATAATGTCCATATCGAGTTCTGAAAGCAGTCTTCGGTATGTCTTCTGCATGTACCCTCAATTGATGATATCCCGATCTCAGGTCGATCTTCGAGTAAACACTCGACCCTTGAAGCTGATCAAATAAATCATCAATCCTTGGAAGCGGATAACGGTTCTTCACTGTTAGCTTATTCAATTCCTGGTAATCTATGCATATCCAGAATAGTGTTGATGGAGAGGTGTAAATGCTCATCTTAATCCTCCTAATACGTGCTAAGTCAATTTGTTATCTTAATGGAAATCTCTTTAGCTGCGTCTGACAATTCTTTCATCTCGAACGGAGCTAATCGATAAGGTGGCAATGCTACAGGATGCGCATCAGGTATCTAATCGATGTGAAATTTACTTGTCGTCGGTTAGAAAATGCCCGATAAGTCTTCGGTCAGGAAAATCTTGAACAATGGGTACATCCTCAAGTCGCTTCTCCTTCGACTTGTCTTCCGCCTTCTTCGTGGTAACATGTGCCAAAAAGACTTGACATCCTTTTAGCAAATATTTCTGGGTTTTGGTGCATGAGATGATGTTCAATCGAGACCCGTGTTCATCGGTGCTTCCGTCGCCACGAACAATCAATGTTTCATTTCCCTAGGGAATACGAACGATATTCTCGGCACAAATAATAACGGTATGATATGTTAATAATCAGTCCAGGCAAATTATGACGTCAAAACTACCGATCTCTACGGGCATTAAGTTGATGTTGAATGGGTGGTTTAGGAAATTCAAGGTTAAAAACCGAGTAAGCATATTAACAAAAATCTATTTACCTCAGCTAAACTCGAACGTCACACACCATAGTTATGTAATGGGATGATATCAATCTAGGAACTTAATTGAGTAGATACAAAAATCCTATCACCACCAGTATGAATAATATTATAGCATAATGGTTGTTTAGGAGGAACGTACTTGTAACAACATTTGCATTTGGGTTTGTTCCTGCATTCCCCACTGCATAAGCCCTTGCTAGAGCATTTCCATTTCTAACTGGGTTGCCTTAGTTGTTGTTCTTCAGTTTTGGACACTCCCTCTTAAATGTCCTTGGGGTCCACATTTCATAGAAGTAGGTTTCTGGACCTGCCCTAGTGCCCCTTGGTAGTTAGTAGGGTTGGCTATTTGTAGTTATTCTAAATGTCACGAGATTGATGGCTAACAGTTGCACTTGTGGCATTTGGGAGCACATGGACCGTCATGGTGATAGTTGCATTTAGGACACAGGGGTTTAGAACCTCCGTATGGCTTCTTCTCACCAGACCCAACAACGTAGGCCTTTACTAAGCTGGTTTGCTCTTGTTTGGTTGTTGTAGGGTTTTAGGTGTTCCTTTATGGTGTCCTCAAACTTCTCTTTTAACTCTTTGTTTGGCGTTCAGCAACAAGTGTGGATTTTTCTTATCCCATTAGCTCAGTTGCGATTTCAAACTTGCATCTTGCATTGTCTATGGATTAAGCGCCACCACACTCCATGAAATCATGGTCGGGACAGACACCGACTTATTTTCAATCTTATCAGACTCTTCGGGAAATCATCCTCCACTTAACAAAAGCCAATTCCTGAAAAGCGTTAGGTTATAACTCGCAAGTCAGTACCCTTCACCTTTAGATCCAAAATATCTATTTCCAGTTTCATTGAATTCATTTCAGATGACAGTATTTGTCGGTCATCATTTTCATAAGTGTGTTCCAAGGCATGCTGTGAGCGGCATCCTGACCAACTGTCTTGATATGGTATTTCCACCATGTTAAGGCAACACCATAAAGGGTGCAAGTAGCAAACTTAACTTGGTTCTCAATTGCACAGTTACTGATATTGAAGGACAGGTTTCCATTCTTTAAAACCATGGTTAGACCAACATCTCCTTCAGTGCCTTTGAATTTTAATGGTTCGACATTGAGAAAATCTGGTGTAAGTTACATTCATAAGCAGTTTGTTTTGTCCTTCTACTACCTATTCCCGAATTATGGCTGTCATCGCCATTCCGGCTTCTCTTAGTATCGCGCGCTGCTAATGCGGCAGCAACGCCTTGGTCGATCAATGCCTTAAGCTGGGCATTGGTGACAGATGTGGTGGTGGTTGTTGTTGGGGCTGTGTTGACCTCGTGGTTCTTTTTGGTGCCATTTTCTTCAAATCACAAGAAAATATAATACCCGTTAGATTTCATAAAATCATAACCATGACATGACATATAATACAATAAGTAAAGCGAGATCACATCACATAGTGAAATACACAACCGAATTGAAATTAACAATGGTGTAGCTAAATCGACATTCATTCATAATAAATTCAATTACAAATATGACATAATACATCCCTTCCATATATAATCTGGAAACATACATGACCCGATTTCAAATTCAAAATGGATCACTACGTTAGGTTACAAATGAAATATACAACCGAGAGCCATACTAGCCGGGAGTTACCTGTAAATACTTAGTAGGCTTTATACAGATAGCTAACACATGGTATAACTTAAGAAAGGAACTACTGGCCTCCTTGTCGGTACATCGGGCTGGCCATGGACCTCTAGTGGGTCCATGTTATCTCTGCAATGCTGTCACCTATGTTTGTAGTGTACTCATCAGTCTTAGTGTCTTCGCAAGCTGAGCCTGTCTGGTGTGGTTTGCGACCCGCAAAGCTGCAATCTTTGACTGCAGTGCTTAAAGTCTGTAGAGTAAAGATATAAACCTTAGCCATGCAGTGTCACTAGCCTTCTTTAGAACCATCCCATGCCTCACGAGAAGTCTGGCCTCTATCTTCATAAGTTAATGCGGTGTGAGCTTGAGAGCGCTTATCTCTCGTAGCATGTTTTTTAATAGCCGACCAGCTCATCAAATTTCCTTCATCTTGTGCATCTTCCATCTAACCATAAATCCTCTTATGTCCGTTGACAGTAGTAAAAAAGTCGGTCATCCTCCGACTAACTCTGTCTATCAGTCGCTGGTGCCCCGCTTGTCTCAAGCATCTCATCCCATAGAATCCGGTCAATCCCATAACAAACTCTCTCTCTGGATTTTAGCCTAATCTCCTTATCCAAAGTGGTAACGTAAAACATAGTCTGCCTTAAAACTCCAGTCGGGTCTAGCAGCTGGAGAAGACGAGTTCTCTTCGACCTCGTACCTAGGACCAAGAGCAATACATAAGCTCCTCTGAGGTGGTAAGCAAACCTCGGGCATGTCCGCTCCTATGGTCAGTAGAGGGTAGCAGCAAAGATGGTGATGATGTAGGTGCTGGTATAGGTAGGAGTGGTGGTGTCCCTGATGGAGGTGTACCTAATGGTGGTGGATGTGAAGTAGATGGTGCCTTGGCTCTCAACCAGATCATAGCGCATTCAATATCAATGGATGTGTAGGTCTCGCAGGTGGTGGTGGTGGTGGATACTGGAGTGGTAAAGATGGTATCGGTACGTGTGACGAGGATAATGGAGGTAAGTGGAAGTGGTGGCGAGTACGTTACAGCAAGTTTTCTATCAACCTCTGCGTGACCAAAATGGTGTAGGTGGCTACTTGGATGAGACATCCTAGTAGTAACACGGGTGTACAGGTGGTGAGACGAAGACGCTGAGCTGGGTGCTCCTACCTCCTCGTCCTCATCCTCATTTATTTATCATCATCATCCTCGTCATGGTAATCTATGCACATCCGAAAAGATCCATCCTTCTTCTTGATGAGTCGGCAGGATAATCAGCGGGGTCCTCCTCAGGATCCTCCTCAGTATCAGAGTCTGCAATGTATCTTGGTGAGTCGGCAGTGGGTGAGACAGCAGCAGGCAGTAACTGCTCCTCAGCTAGAAGTACCTCATCCTCCGGTGGCATAAACTCTGGGTATACAAGCTCTGAAACAAAATTTGGTAAAGGTAGGTACTCAAGACCGGGCACATAATCAGGAGATGGTGGTACCTGAAAAGCGGCCACCACGTATGCATATGGGTCCTCTAGCATCATGGGCAGTCCATCGACTCCCGGTGATTATATGTCTGACAAACCCTCGAATGGATTGGATACCTCCGTGTATGTGACTGTGGAATCCTCTGAATCTGACATGACCAAAATCTAAAAAACAAAAGTAGCTTATATAAGTATTTTAATATAAGACTCTAATCGTAATATACGTAATATGTATTATAAACACATATATCAATCATGAATGCATCTAGTCTAACCACTAATGCAATAACCAGTGTATGTATGTCCCATGAAAACCCCTTTGTATGAATGCAAAGTTTGAAAATGGTTATTGTCCAGCAAAAACATTTGACCTGGTTCTCTATAACCTTAGCTCTTGATACCAATCTGTAACACCCCCAAATTGGGTCGCAGCGAAATATGGGTTTGAGGGTGGTACTTCATAGATCAATAGCACAAGATATATATGAGAATGACCATTTAAAAGTCATTTAAAACCGATACATTAGATTTTGCAAATTGTTTGTTACAAATGCCTGAAGCTTCACTTGTTCAAAATACAAAGATTCTAATCCATAGCAATTATACATAATGTAATGCGACCAATTCTTTAATGCATGTGACATCCAAAACATAATCACCAATGTATCCCTTGCACCTCATGCCTTATTGACCTCCTGAAAAACATTTCTTAAAACGTCAACAATAATGTTGGTGAATTCATATGTTTGTAAAATATATAATGTAGGACCGCAAGATTTCCCCATGATAATGCAACAGATGCAAACATCATAAAATGTAATTACGTTTCGCTAAGCTCATGACACTGAAGCTCGACATGTATGAAATGCAATATAAATTGCCAACATTGCCCATGATGATGTTCTAACCCGCAACATCCTATGTCCGACATGGTATACGTTCGTTTGTCTGGTGAATCCGACATGGTATACGTTCGTTTGTCCAGTGATAGCTAATCACCCGAATATGGGGATGTCTATCCGAAATAGATCTTTCATATCTTCGCGCTCACTAGTAATTGACAGGTTCTTGATGTGGGTTAGAGGGTTATCGGCTACTAGGTAAACACGTAATTATTGGGAAATATTTTGTAAATGACTTATACTGTAGTATACAGTTATATCTGGTAGTATTAGTTTGATCTGCAGCCAACTATTTTCAAAAAAAGAGGTCGCAGGAAAGTAGGGAAAGCACTATGTTAAGTACTGGCTTGTACTAAAGATAGTTACTGGTCCGTTGTTTAGTTAGTCTGTTTATGTAACAAATAGTTATCATAAGAGATATTTTAGGAAAGGATAAGTATTATCCTTTCAACACGTTTGTAAAGCTATTAGGGTTCCTTGTGTTATAAAAGGAAACCCTACGGCATAGTGTTTTAGGTATCAAACCCTAATATAAATCAATAGCAAATACGGACAGTTAGCTTTGACAGTTTTCACAATTGTCTCTTTCATTAGGTATTTGTGTTAAGATTCCCGCATTAGCATAAGTTATTCATAGTCATTGTCTTCACATAGTTAACTTGGATTTATTCAAGCTTAGTATTGTCAACAATAGGCTCAACCTGATCAAGACACCTTGGACCAACAAGTGGTATCAGAGCCACTTAGAGGGGACTTTGATATAGATGAATCACAAGTAAACAAACACTCACTTCGCAATGGTTAAGAAAAATGTCTCACCATGCTGATGATGAATTATCCCAACACTTAGTATGATGTTGTATCAAACCATAAAGTTGCATCAGATTTGGTGATTTGATGCAACAAATAAACCAAAACAACAACAAGACTTCATCCTACTAAATAAACCACTATCTCAAATATCAAACTCCCAATTCTGAAGAAGGAGGAGTATGATATATGGGCCATGGAGATGGAGCATTACCTTGAATATATCGATAATGATGTTTGGAAGGTAATTCAAAATGGAAATTCTAAGAAGAGAATTTCAACTGGAAAAGATGGTGTCATTAGAGTACTTCCACCAGTATCTGCTGCAGAAATTCATGTTGTTGAAAAGGAGAGGAAGGCTAGAACCATCTTACTTATGGCAATTCCCAAAGAACATCTGAGAAGATTTCATGGAATGGATGATGCTAAAGAGATTTGGGAAGCCACAGGTTAGTTTGGATGTAATTAATGCAAATTCAAAAAAGATACAGAAAGCTGTTCTAAAACAACAGTTTGAAGCATTTTCTATATCCAGTTCAGAAGGGTTGGAAAAGGATACGATAGATTCCAACAGCTACTCTCACAGTTGGAAGCTCGTAGTGCTGAAGTTTCAAATGAGGATGCCAATCACAAGTTTCTCAGGGTTTTTCAAATCTGGCTAATGGACAATTAGAAACCAAACCAGCAATTGAAAACTCTATCACATTGATGACTTTTACAAAAAATATTAGGGTTTTTTGAACAAGAAAGCAGTAAGTGTGCATCAAAGACATTCTTACAAGTGCTCAAATGTTGATTTTGTTTAACAAAAGTAAGGAGCTCGAGCACTAACAAGTTAAGTCTGGTTCTTACAGCGTTCCTTCAGTACTTGCAAATCCTTCTACTTTTTTCTAATATCCAGAAAAAGAGAGCTCTTGTTGGTTTTGCTGTAGAAGTCTTTTACTCACTCTTTGCCTAAGCAATCAGAGATTTGGAATTTGCTTCATGAAGACTTAGAAATGATTGATGATATGGACATTGAAGAGGATGGATATAAACTGGCAGATAGCACATGATTGCTACTTCGAAAATGAAGAAAATTTACAAGAAGACTGGAAGGAAGAGTTCGAATTGATGGAAAGGAAACTGATGGTCTTTGATAAAAAGAAGCTTGAATGTTAAAAGTGTTCACAACATGGTCACTTTGCTAGAATAATACACATTAAAGGGGTCCATGATGGCAAGAAGAAGACAGACTCGGTTTATCAAGATCAAAAAGCTGGGAGGAAGCATAATAAGAGCAGTCAGATCGGTTTGCTGGACTATGAATGATGTGGTTGTCAATTGGGGAGATCATACTACAGAAGAAGAGACAAATCATGCACTCATGGCAATCAATCAAAAACTCTGAGGTATCTTTGTGTTCTAAACTTACACGGATTCATATTAATAACTTAAAGCACTATGTGATGGATACTAACGAATCCATTTAGGTGAACAAGAAGCAAAAATACTTGCCTAGGTCAAGCTGTTAAGATAACTAGAAAAGTCAAATTGTTCTTTTCAAAAGCTAAAACGTTCTCCATAAATGAAACTTGAGTATTGTGCTTATTACACATACATTTTCCATTAAAAACGGACTTAAATGACTAAAAACGACCCATAAATACATCGTATATGTATTGTTTTGCATTTGTATTTTTTTTTGTAGTTTTTTTTTTATTGTTACTTTATTTTGTTGTGAGGAAACCGGCATGACTCAAGGAAAAGGACAAAAGCAGCCAAAAAACAAAACAAAATCCGGGCACGGAATGGAAAGACAAGTCAAATAAAGCCAAAGTCAGTCAAAGTTCAAAAAGTCAGCAGGAAAGTCAACCACGACAAAGTCAAAAGTCACAATGAAAGAAAATACATACATGATGGACTAAAATTGCCAACCTCAACTGTATTAAATGATAAAAGATAAGGGCTGAGATTGCAAAATCTGGGTTGCCAATATAACTTGAGGGGCCGAAAATGCCAACTTACCCAAAACCTTATTTCCCGCACCAACAACCCGAAGAAACCCAATCAACGGGTGTCTATTCTCCCCTTTTACCCTGCAACCTAACCAACAAATTAGGTAAAGACATCTCCACCCTCCTCCACTTTCTCCCTCCCCCATGTATAATTGCCAAGTGGCAATTCTACACTTCAAGCTTTTCGATGGCTATGATTGACTCAAAAGAAGCACAAAAGAAATTGAAGGCTGGGATTTGTTTTAGAATCACCTCACACAACAAGCACACTTTGGTTTTTGTCTCTATAAAGAAACACATAAGAAAGCACAGCTGGAAGCCCATGGAGAAGTTTATTGTATAAATAGGCCATTGTTAACCCAATAAAATGAGAAGTTTTAGTAAAAAAATTCATTTAGTTTTTTATGCTATTTTACTCTTCCAAGTCTTGTAACTTTAAGTTTCGTCTTAATGCAAATTTGGAGTTTTTAAGTCAATTCCTGAATCTTTGTGTTTCTTTTGTTAAAAGCATTACTTAATATTTTTAAGTTTCTTTATAAATCATATAAGCCATTTGTTTTAATATCCAATAATAAGTATTTAAGTAAAGTCACAACAAATTCCACACTCAATATACCACAGCTTATGGTATGATAAGCCAGTCCTTGGATGGGCTTCATGGACAATACTAGCTGTTTTTTTGACAAGCTAGGTGCGTGTAGATTAGCTTGTAAAAGCTTAAAGAATCCCTGTTTAAGCAAGGGTGTTGTAAGTCTCTCTTTCTCGTCTTATTCTTATTTACTATAGATCTGCTTAATTGTACTTATCTATTGTTTATGTTTATGCTCGTTATGATGTTTAGTGCTTATCCTGCTTAGATTTCTGTTTAAAAATGATTTTTGCAAATTTCCTAGTTAGAACTGGTAGTATGTTTAGTTAATACTGTTAGATTGATTCTCTTAATTTAAGTGCTTGTATGAATTGAATTTCATACTTTATAAGTGCCTTATTTTTGTTAGTTGTAATTGTTTTTAACAATTTAGGATCAATTATCAGTTTGAAAATATAAAAAAAGGAATGACTTTTGATAATTTTGAGGATGTTAGAACCAGCAGTACTAACCCATAGTTAGTACTGCTGGTTCTCTTTTGTGTTTTATTAAAGCTAGCAGTACTAACTCAAGGCTAGCAGTACTAACTCCAAGTTAGTACTGATAGTTAATACTGTTAGTACTGTTGGTTCACTTTTGCTTATTATCTTATTATTTTTGCTTATTTAAGATTTGCTTAGCTTTTTAGAGTAGATTAAGTCCATTTTCGCTTACTGTCTTTAGTAGAGCTTGCCTTTTCAAAGTAATTTTAAGAGTTTATAAGTTTTTAGTTTTTTTTAGCTTATTTGTCATTTTAGTTTATTCTAGTTGCTTATTCTTATGCCTGAGTTCTTATTAGGGATAGTTAAATATCTATTTTAGTTTATTTGCTTATTTTTTATTTCATTGTGTTTTATTAAAAGCAGCAGTACGCTAAATCTAAGTAGCCGTACTAACTCAAAAGCTCGACAGTACTAACTCTAAGTTAGTACTGCTGAGTTTCTCTTGCTTAATTTATCTTAATTGCCTGTTGAATGAGCTTATTTAGGATTAGGGTAAGAAGGCTAGATAAAAGGTTTTCAAAGTTTTGCTTATTTTCTTAGCTTAATTTAGGTCTTAAAAGTGCTATTTTCATAAAAATCCAAAAAAAAAAGTAGTGTAAACATTTTTTGCTTATTGTGTTTAATCTAGATCTTTAATTGAAAAAGTGAATAGGTGGGCTTAATAAGAACTCATTGGTGAGCTTATTTCCTAAAGCCCACTTTTCAGTTTGGCTTATTGGTGATTTTGTCTTATGTTTGAATTTGGCTTATTTTAAATGAAGAGTTAGTAGTTTTAATACTTTTTGATGCAAATTGAGTTAAGTTAAGTTGTGTTTGGTTGAAAAAGCTTTTTGGAATCAGATTAAGCAACATATAAGCTTTCCAAAACATCTTTCCTTTTTGAATTTGGCCTTAATTTGAGCTTAAACTTCGCAAAATACCAAAAACCAAAATTTTAGCTTACTTTCTGCAATCAGCAGCTAAATTGGCTTTTTGGAGCTTATGAAGTGCTTATTTTTGCAAGGTGTCTTTTTTAAAGTTGCTTAAAAACACGTTGTGAACAACTTTCGTGTTTTGCGTTTTGGCTAAAAACGACTTTTTAAAATCAGCACTTTGGGGACTTGGACTGAAAATCGGGATTTTGGTGTTATAGCGGTCAGGAAAAAAAAAAATTAATTTGGTCTTTTGACAACCAGAAGAGTTCCACCGTAGTTAGGTCAATTGTTAGTCATTGTTTGTTCTTAGTTAAATATTAGTATAGGTTTAGTTTGAATTAGTTTAATGAAGCTTTAATCTTTGATAATAATTTAGGGCTTTTATTTTCTAATTTTTATGACTTTTTCTCCATCTCAGTGAGTATTTTTATGAAATTTTTTTGGTTAATATTTTTAGCTCTAGGATTATTTTTGTAGTTTTTAATCATTTAAATCTTAAAAAATTCAAAAAAATAAAATAATTATCCGAAAAATATAATTTTTTTTTTAAAAAATTCCTTTTTAAAGAACGGGTTTTGACCCCGTTTTTCTTTTGACTCGTTTTTTGTTCAAACGAACTCCGTTTTTAGTCAAGAAGAATCTACTTTTAGTTTAAAAACTGTTCTAGGGTTAAAATTGCAAAATTTAGGTTTTTGACCCTCGTTTTTCGAGCCCGTTTTAGGTTTTAAGTTATTTAGCTTTCGTTTTTAGGTTTTATTTAATCGTTTTTGCATATTTAACTTGTAGAAATAGAAAACCAATCATAACCTTGTCATATTCAAACATCGTTTATCAATTCGTCATTCGATTTTCCATTCAAGCCTCGTTGGGACATAACGACCCGGGAATCAAACTTCCGGACACATATATATTTTATTTTTGTGAACTCTTAACCAATCCTTGGCTAAAGGTAATTGGTTGAGTGTTTGCTTATATATTATATATATATTATTGACGAATCAATTTTTGGCGCCGTTGCCGGGGAGGCTGAAAACGATTATCGTTACGTTTGACAATTTGTGTTTGAATCTGTGAATATTTTCTTCTATAAAAATATAAAAAGTACAAAAATATTTTTCATTTTCTTTTATTAGTATAATTATCATATAAAAACAAAAGAAAAACCAAAAATATAAAAACATTGTCCAAAAAAAAATTCACAAATTGGTAAAATACCAAAATATAATATTCTCAATTGAAGTATTATCATAATAATCGTGTGAAACTTGTTGCGTTCCCAAATCGAACAAAGATTTAAAAACTTGCCATTTGGTCTCTTACGAAGTACCGGTCATCTCGATATTGATTTGCAAAATAAAAGTGGGTATATAGGAGGGTTGTTCTGACGGAACTACATACGAAAAAGGAGAAATATGCTTCGTGCGATTCCTACTCCTCCCGCTCACCTTGTGCGGTATATCATTTTGTGAGCTTACCGTGAAGGAAGTAGATTATTTGGTTGGAGTTGTCCTACATCATTGTCCGGTAAAAATACTATTGTGAATAAATCATTGAAAAAAGCCACCACAAAAATTAGTTGTAATTTTTCTTTTATATTTTCTATTGTGTGCATGCGGCACTCGTTCACCAAGCCGTAACGGTCGAACAACAACAACGTTCCAGACAAACGGTTGGTTGAATCACATAGATCTCTTGGTAACCAAATAATCAATCAAGAAACTTTCAATTCATCCCAATAGGTTACGCTTGGCGATAATCGTACTTATGGCGCAATTACTCGAAGCACCCACCGAGGGTTACGAGGATGCGATCGTTGTTCTCGAAATTACGATTCTGCCGACAACTTTGAGATTCAAGGTATGGTCTACGGTAAGCTGGTTCAAAACAAGCAATTTTTTGGACATGATAAAGAGATCCACCATGCTCTCATCCGTTATTTCAACAAGATCACTTCGTACGATGAAAAGTTCCCAAAGTCCCGAGATACATCGGTTTTAGCTTTATCGCTTTTTCCCATTTTCCCTCGAGGGAGCCGCCCGGATTTGGCTTGAAAAGAGCACCCTTCGATCGATTCTTAATGAGATGATCTTGTTTCGGGGAAATTCATTAAAAAATCTTCACTACCTCTAAAAAATCAAACAAATCTTCGAAATGATAATCTCAACGAGATTTCACAAGAAATTTGATGAAACGTTTTACGAGGGCTATGGACCGATCATGATCTTCTTAGGGATGCTACGTCATTCATGGTTTTCAGAATTGTATTCAACTCGATAATTCTATAATGCCCTAAATTCAATGATCAAGATTCATTGAATCCGCTGATACGGGGTGGAAAACTCTTTTGGATAAAATGCCTCGAGTATGCCTTAAACTATCGACGAGCAAATTCCAAAAGTTCGTCAATCTCGAAAGCTATGGGCATTCGTTGCCAAAGTGAGTACGAGCTCTTCTTATTTCCCAACTGTTTCACCGATGTTGCGAACTTAAAGATATGGTTAGTAGCATTGATTCTCTGATAAAAAAACCAAACCTCCAGCTTTCCCGTAAAAACGGATTCGGAGCAAAGTTGTGTTAACTTTTATGGGGTGGTCATCTTACCAAAAATTGTCCAGTACCGATGGAAGAAACATTTATCGTGACTCAATATCCAAGAGTATGTGTTCTCACAGCCGCTTTGCGGCACAAATTTCACCAAAGGACAATTACGGTTAACCGACCTCCAAATGGTTGCAAATCAGAATTCGACCTACCGTTTTATCCCCGTTTAATACCATCAAGGAAATAATCAAAGCAATTTCATATGAGGAAACAAGGTACAATCAAACCCGGGAACTCATTTCAACCAAAGCCAAATTTTAACGTCCCAAAGTAATCAACCACCAGATTTTACCAAGCTCATGTTCCTCCTCAGGACACCATGGTGTGTCCAAAACTGATTTTGACAACTACGTCAAGGCTAATGATGCAGTTCTGAGGAACATGCAAAACCAAGGCCAAACCTTGCAAAACCAAATGGCCAATTTAACGGACATGCTTTCCAAGTTTGTGACTTCTAATACCGCCTCCACTTCAGGTTCGGGAACTCTCCCGGGTAACACCGTTACTAACCCGAAAGAAGATTTGAAAGGTATCACCACCCGAAGTGGTGTTGCATATCAAGGACCCGCAATTCCTTCTACTTCATCTTCTTCTCCGAAAGTAATGAATCGTGATACCGAGGTTACAAAGGACACGATGCTTCCTACTAATAACGGAAGCACCAAAGACGTCCAACCTCCGGTTGTTCAAATCCAATCTCATAATCAAATTTCCGAGCCCGATGTTGATCCCGTTAGTGCTCCGATGCCTAACCAACGAACATCAATTCCGTTTCCTTCAAGAAGAAACGATGAAAGGCGCCGTGAAAAAGCTAACGATCAAATTGAGAAATTCTACGAAATCTTTAGAGATTGAGTTTAAGAAATTCGCTTTACGGATGCCTTGATCTATGCCGAATTTGCCTCGACTCTAAAAAACTTTTAATCGGAAACAAAGAAAAGTTGAGTGAAATGGCTAAATTGAACGAGAATTGCTCGGCGGTCATCCTAAACAAGTTACCAGAAAAAATTAGAGACCTGGCCGAGGTTCTTATCCTTTTGCTCTTTTCTGGGACTTAATTATGCAACGCCATGGTACTCGATTCTCGGCGCGAGCTATCCGATTTAATCTCATGCCATATTCAGTCTGGTAAGATCTCTCTCTTCCCGAACTTACCCCGACTTGCATGACGCTAGAGCTAGCGGACCGTTTAATCACCGAACCAATCGGTATAGCCAAAGACGTCCGTTTAATGGTGGGAAAGTTCCAGTTTCTAGCAGATTTCGTTCTTGGTCGTAGAATGTTGAAAACTCAGACCCCCGAGTACCTTTAATTCTCGAGAGGAGTTTCTTAAAGACCAGTCGTGCGTTGATTGATGTTTACGAAGGTGAAATAACCCTTCGTGTTGGCAAAGAGGCCATCGCATCTTTCAATCTAGACCATACTTTGATTCCACGGTAATTACATCATATGACGGCAAACCGAATCGACGTCATTGAATTGGCTTGTGAAGAATACTCTCAAGAAGTTCTCGGATTTTCCGACGTTGTTGCTTATAACAATCCGTCTCCGTATTACGATCCGGTTGTCTCAAATTCTTCTCCAACTCGCTCACTTCGGGGATTAGTGATTTTCTCTTTTTGAGAAGCAATGCTTCTTAAGTTATCGATGACTGAACCAGTTTCACCGGGGTTAATGAAACTTGTATGACCCGGAAGGGGGACGTTCTTTATTCTTGAAGCTATTTTTTTTTTTAATGTGATCCTTACATCCCCGTCCGAATCATAAAGATTATTCGCCGGGATTCATAAGAGAAATTTAAATATGTGAAGCTAAAACTGTTGAATTTTAATTGAGAACCTCCATGGAGGTTGATTCAAGATCTTACTCTCATCTCGAATATGCATTTTTGGAAGGTAACAACAAGTTGCTCGTCATAATTGCTAAAGATTTGAATATGGAGGAAAAAGCCGCTCTCATAAAGGTGTTAAAGTCCCATAAGCGAGCTCTCGCTTGGAAACTTTCAGACATAAAGGGTATTAACCTGGAATTTTGTACTCACAAGATTCTTATGGATGAGGGACTACCACACCGGCGGTCCAAAATCAGAGACGGGTAATCAAAAATACACGGTTGTGATCAAATATGGAGGTTGAAAAACTCTTGAAGCTGGATTAATTTTACCCTATCTCGATTAGTCCATGGGTGAGGCCGGTACATACACTGTGTACCAAAGAAGGGTGGCATAACCGTCGTCAAGAATGATGATAATGATTTGATACCGACTCGATTGGTCACGGGGTAGAGAGTGTGCATTGACTATAGAAAGTTGAATGAGGCCACCCGAAAAGACCATTTCCCATTGCCCTTCATGGATCAAATGCTCGAAAGACTCGCGGGAAACCAATACTATTGTTTCCTCGATGGCTTCTCGGGTTATTTTCAGATTCCCATTGACCCGAAGGATCAAGAGAAGACAACTTTCACTTGCCCATACGGAACGTTTGCCTATCGCCGCATGCCTTTTGGGCTATGCAATGCACCCGGCACGTTTCAACGATGTATGATGGCAATCTTCCATGACATGATCGAAAAGACAATGGAAGTATTCATGGATGACTTCTCGGTCTTCGGGGATTCTTTCTCTACATGCCTATCCCATTTGGAAAAGATGTTGAAACGGTGTGAAGACACCAATTTGTCCCTAAATTGGGAGAAAAGCCATTTTATGGTGAAGGAAGGCATTGTTCTTGGACACAAAATTTCTAAGTCAGGAATTGAGGTCGATCGTGCTAAAGTTGAAGTTATAGCCAAGCTCCCTCACCCGACTACTGTGAAAGGTGTCCGTAGTTTTCTTGGGCATGCCGGTTTTTACCGACGTTTCATACAAGACTTTTCAAAAATTGCCCGTCCAATGACCCACTTGCTTGAAAAAGAGACTCCATTTTTCTTCTCAGAAGAGTGTATCGAATCCTTTAATACACTTAAAAGAAAATTGACTGAGGCTCCAATTTTGATTGCTCCCGACTGGGACTTGCCCTTCGAACTAATGTGTGATGCAAGCGATTTTGCAATTGGGGCAGTCCTAGGGCAACGAAAGAACAAGCATTGCAGCCAATTCACTATGCCAGCAAGACAATGACCGAAGCTCAAGCACACTACACTACGACCGAAAAAGAATTACTTGCCGTAGTATACGCTTTTGAGAAATTCCGGTCATATCTCGTTTTGTCCAAGAGCATAGTGTATACCGACCATTCTGCTATAAAGTATCTCTTTGCTAAAAAGGATGCTAAAGCAAGATTAATGCGGTGGATCCTTTTGAACCCTCTCTCCAGACTTGAGAACCCTCACCAAAATGAGTTCGAGAACAAGGAAATCACGAAAACATTTCCACTCGAAACTCTTGGATCGGTTGCTCTTCGTGATGATAGTACCCCATGGTTTGCTGACTTTGCAAATATACACAATGAGATTCGAACTCGGGTCCAGTGGTGGGGTTGTTTGTGTTCTGTTCCTAGAGACCCGAGTTCGAATCTCATTGTGGTCTGTTTTGGTTTTTCTTTTATTATTTGTTTCTTTGTTCGATCCAAACGCATACCACTTAGGTATTCGGATCGGATCTAGAACAAATATTAAACACAAGTTGTTTTAGTAATCATGAAGTTACGACTAGCATTGTTGCTTATTTGTTTGACGTGTTGTGTGAGCAACCGTGGAGGTGGCAACTTAATCACTAAGATTCAAGATCAAGATTCTCGTTTATTGACTATTGTCATTAAACATAACGGTTAGTGTTTCTTACTTTATACGTGTGTTAATTCTTAATATTAAACTAGATCCATCCACTGCGTACTCGTAGTAAATGGTTTACTTGTTTATAAAATCCTAAAAAATTGTATACAATACATAACCCGTATATGGATGTGTTTGGCAAAGTAGTTGTAGCAATAAGCAATATCAACAAGCACTAGCGGTGAGCAGTGGTTGTAAACAGTAGTTGTGAGCAATAGCAGTTTTGTTTCTATAAAAACATTTATTAATGTAGTTGTACGTGTAATAATAATGTGTAAAAAAAGCTCGACCTCTGTATACACTAACATGTGAGCTTAATCATCAATTACCACTCTCACTCTCTCATTTCTTTTAGCTGGAGGTCTACCCGAAAGCGGTCTCTTTACCCGTAGTTTTTCCCAAGGATATGGGTATGATCTGTTTACATTTTACTTCCCTTATACTATGTCCTGGCGAGATTGAGTATCATTGTTGTTGCTGTGATATGTAAGAATCAAAATTTAAAACATCAAAGGAGCCTCTTTGTTTAAAGATTCGCTCATCAAAATGCTTGTTTTAACGATATCATGTTATATGAAAAAAATCTTTAATTCAAGTGATTGTTCGTTACATGGATCGAGTTTGAAAAATATAGATTTATAATACATATATGTGAGATAGTTTCTTTAAAGAAATATTAACACTTGTTCGAAAAAAGAAGAAATATTAACACTTAAAAAATGTAGTCACTTATATACTACTACAATGCATTTTGATAAATAAAAAAATCGCTTCAAAAGGATTGGTGTTGACTATTTATTTTTACACATCTTTTTAAATATAATAATAACTACTACGAGTTTGTTCTTTGTTAATTAAATAATACATAGAAAAATAAAACTAAATACCCAATAGCCCAACACTTTTCAACTACAGACACATCTATATTCTCCTATTTTTAATGGCCTCCCCAATGAGAAAAAACCCTAGCCTCCATTTCATCACTTTACTCTTTTTCTCTGATTATACCACTGTGTGTATTTTGGTTTGCAAAAAACAAAATGTGTTTGTTCAAAATGTGTTGTAAATCCATGTTTAAATGGTGGCACGATTTTATTTGTTTGTTGAATTATACCAACAAATTCAAACTCTTTGTGATTTTTTCAACCCTTATAATTTTATTTTATGAAACCCCCAAATCAAATCGTTTTTGTTACTACAAGTTTATCAAACCCCCAAATCGAAGGATCACAAATCAGACCCCCAAACCTTTTTATTTTTATTTAAATAAAATTTAATTATTATTATTATTTTCACATGGGTATTCGGTTCGACTCTTGACCCTAACAAACGCGTCAAAAATAACAGAATGGGGCCCACAACACTTTTTGAAATAAAAATTTCTCCCCCTCTCTATATAATCCATTTCTCTTCTCTACCTCATTAAGTTTTCCTCTCATTTTATTTTTTCTTTCACACACTCAAAAATGTCTACATTTCACAAATCAAAACCTTGATTCGGAACTTGATACTGTGAGTCAATTCTATCTTTCCGTTATACTTGTGTTGTTAATTGTCATTTGTATTTGTTACTACATGAGTTATTTTCGAAATCAGTTTGTGTTTATCATGTATTATTGCGTTTAATTAGGTTTTTACGTAAATTATTATGTCATTGTTGAATACAAATCGATTTGATGTGTTACAACTTAGTAAATAAGTTATAATTTGATTCGTTTTTGTGGTTGTGACGATCTTGATTGTTTTCATGTTCTATGGGTCTAATTTGATTTGTTTTTGTGTTTATGATGGTCTCTATGTGTTATAGATTACGTTTTTGTGCTGTTTATCATTTTGATGTTAGGTATAATTTAATTTGTTTCTGTGTATGTGACGATCTCTAGGTGTTTTATATTAAGTTTTTGTGCTTGTTATTGTTTTGATGTTCTACAGCTGAATGATTTGATTCGTTTATGTGTTTTTGATGATATATATGTGTTTTATTATAATTAAATTAGGTTTTGGTACTGTAGCATAAGTTTTAGTGCTTTATAATGATGATTAAATGTAGGTTATCATGTTTTATAGGGTATGTATGGTTGATGATGTTAAAATATTAGTAGCATATATTTATAGTCTTGAATTGTACATATGTGAAATAGTTTACATAATTGTTTTTTATAGTGGCAAAATAGGTAGGCTGGGTTGGGTTGGGTCTAGATGGGTTTGGGTCTAGATGGGTCGGGACTAGATGCGTCGGGACTAGATGGGTTGGGTCTAGGTCTAAATGGTTTTTGGTAACTTTTAGAAATAGTTTTTTAAGAAGCCAACGGTGCTCAATGTAGTAACCAAAGTGATTCAATGTCCATTTTTATACGTTCTTGTATGTTTTCTACGTTTTTTTTGTTTTCGACCGTTTTCGAACCTTTTTCGTCCATTTTGACCGCTTTCGACCGTTTTTTGATTTTGCACGTTTTCAAGTGTTTTTGCACAGTTTTGAACGCCTTTGTCCGTTTTAAACGTTATTATACGTTTTTTTCCGTTTTCGCACATTTTCGTCCATTGTTGTACTTTGTTCGTGTACAAACGTCCTTCTTCGTTTTCCTCTGTTTTTCTTCGATTTCCTACGTTTCGTTCATTTTCATACATTTTGTACGTTTTTATACGTCTTCATACGCTTTTATACATTTTTATAAAAAGTACTAAAACTTATAAAAACGGATAAAACTGTTGAAAACATTCAAAAACGTATTTAAGCGTACAAAAACGTACAAAACGAACGAAAACTTAGAAAAACGTACAAAATGAACGAAACTTAGAAAAACGTAAGAAAACGAACAAAAACGGAAGAAAACGTAAGAAAATGGACAAAAACGGTCAAAAACGTACGAGAACGAAAGAAAATGTAAGAAAACGGACAACAGCGTGTAATAACGTTTAAAAGCGGACAAACAAGAGTAAAACCATTCCGAAATGTTCAAAAACATTCAAAAACGGGAAAAAGGACGAAATCGGTCCAAAGCGGTTGAAAACGGTTGAAATGGTCGAAAACGTATAAAAACGTTAAAAAACGAATGAAAACGTAAAAAAAGTACAAAACGTATAAAAATGTATAAAAAGGGATAAAAACAAATGAAAACGTATAAAAAAACTTTTGATCTGCTAGACCTGTCTAATCCCCTAGGAGACCCTTCTATAAAATTAAGGGAAACCCGTCTAGACCCATTGAGAGACCCAACTAGACCCATCTATAATATTAAGGGAGAAATGCTAGACCCAACTAGACCTATCTATAAATATTAAGGGAGACCCAACTAGACCCATCTATAATATTAAAAGATAAATGCTAAACCCAACTAGACCCATCTATAAAATTAAGGGAGACCCAATTAGACCCACACCTTAAAAGTATTTACCCAACTATATCCAAATTTAACCAGTGGGTCTAAAATTGCCATTATAGTTTAAGTTAGTGTTTGTGTTTAGTTCTAATGTTTAAATTATAAGCTAATCTTCTACATCACGTGTTTTGTTGATGTAAAAGATTAGCTTGTATTTTATAGGCCAGAATTGTGTATCTGTGGATTAGCTAACATAAGTGTTTGGCCAAGTTTGTGACAGTTTCGTGTATTTATGTGAACTTTATGCTTTACAATCTATGTGAACAATAAATGATTTGTAATAATGAAAGATGAGCTATATGATGCGTTATTTTTTGGATTTAATCATTTCAGTGTTAGTCATAAAAATCAAATGATATAGATATACTTTAGGATTTATTTGAGTTGTTCAAGTGTTTGTGATTATACGCGCTTGATTAAGTTCTTGTGTTTGTAATCATTATGTTGATGATCAAATGTAGGTTATAATGTTGGGAAAATTCCCTAAAGAGTCCAAGTTTAAGGTTGCTAGTCACCTTCTCCCCTAAAAAATATTTTTAAGCTAAAAGAGTCCGGGGCGACTGTGCGATGGGGCAACCTCACCACAACATGCCATGTGTCCCTTATTTAATTATTAAAGTACATTTTGGGTACGTATTTATTATGTTTGTTTAATTTTTTTGGATTGGGCAACTTGTACAATAAGGGCGACCGTATTTGGGCAAATGGGTTTTTGATCATTTTACATTTGTACTTTTACATAAAATAATATTATAGTACATGTTGCGACTTGGAAGTTGGCATGTGTCCGTCTTTACTTTGAGCAATATGGACTGAAAGAAACTTGATAATGACTGTTTGCCTAGGGAATCTATCAGATTCAAACGCTCATCGCAGGTGGTTGTAGGTCGGTTAATCTTTTGGGCTGGTCATGAAAGGTTTGTTAGTGATGATGGTCACGTTGTGTTCAAAAAACACTTACTTGTTTCATTTGATTTGATTGGCCACTCGTTTTAACTACACGACATAGATGCTGTTTTTAGAGACGGCTTAACAGTCCCAATGTGTCTTTCAAGTCTTGGAGACTCTTTGATATTATCTAGAAGCATGGATGAAACTGATTTCTATCTTTTTTGTGGTTGGTCTGTATTGGTTGATGTTACATCTGTAACATCGTTTACCTTACTTTTCGCCATTCCCACCCCTAATTATGTTAAGTTACTTGGTTTTACTAACAATGAAATATCGTTACCAATAGTAAAGTACCAGGCCCCCACCAACTTGCTAATTCTGTACAAGTTTTCAATATATCTACACAAACACTTCAGAACCTCGGTATCTAAGGAGTTGTTGGTTCTTTCTTCATTGGACAGTACAAAGAATCTCTAATTCTTCTACCTTACCATGATCGTGAACTGTATTATATGTTCTTAGCATAGTTTTTGTATGATGGTAAGTTTATGTAGAATTTGTTTTTCATTCTGCAATGTATTGTTTTCATGAACCCTAATATTTGAACGATGTTGTTTTATGCAAGCTAAGGTTGCTGGAACTTTGGTTCGTCAAGTGTCTTATGAATGTGGTGGATGCTATCAATATATCTTTGTTTAAATTTCTTAATTATGTTTTCCTTGTTTCAAACTTGTTGAATTTCATGGTAGTTTAACTTTGAACAACATGTAGGTATTTGGATGTATGCTTAAACTATTATGTTATGTTAGCATTTTAGAACCAATCAATCCCATACCATATTTGTTCAATGTTGGAAGATTCGCAATGTCCAATCTAACAGCATAAGTGACATTCTGTTACTTGCAAAATGTTCAAGGTTTTTTTTGATATTCTCACAAACATGTATATTTGTTCAATGTTGGAAGATTCACAATGTCCAATCTAACAGCATAAGTGTTGCAAAACATTCAAGGTTTATTTTGACATTCTGTTACTTGGAAGACGTTCAAGGTTTTTTTTGGTTTGATTGTCTTATTTAACCCTTGTAACGCTCTTTTCATTTCTTTAGAATTGTGTTTGCTTATATTCTTCGTATGCATGTCGTTCACCAAAATTATGCTACATTTACACACAGATGACAAAGAAAGAATAGTTAAAATTTTACAATTAATATTTGTACTTATAATAGTACAATTTAGTTGTTTAGTACTTGTATGTGTTTATGAGTAAAATTAAAATTCCTGGGCGACTTGTACTTTAGGAGATAGGGCGACTAGTAGGTGTGGGTATTAATGGCTAAAGTATGTGTATGTATTTCATTTGATCATTGGGTATAGTCATTACATGTAAAACTCAACTCAATGAGCTCTCCTTCTTCCCCAAAATTCAAGGTTATTTTGGTTTATAAAGAAATCAAATGTGGTGTATTACTCCCAAAGAATATAAGTCAGAAAAATTTTGTGCGTTATGTACGCAAAAAGTTCAATGCTGAGGATAACAAAGAACTTTTGTTATCTTACAACATTGGTTCAAACTCATTCAACATAATCGACGAAGATGATGTAGATTTTTTCTTGAAGGCAGTTTTAGAATCAGGTGATGTAGTTATGAGTGTTTTCATAAAATCCACTGAAAAACAGTTGAGGTAACTCCTTCTAAACCCTTAGATATTGATCTTAATATCCCTAAACTATTTGCCACCCACCCCTCATGCACATATTCTTGATCTTAAAAGTATAACTACCAGTCACCATGGTGTTATGTTTTCTGTAAAAAAAAAATTGCTGATAAGGAAGCCTGTAAGTATGAGATAGGATTAAAATGTATAACCGAAGGCTATGAATATAAGGTTGTTAGATCTTGTCCAGAAAGGTACGCGGTA
>BQNB010018390.1:0-68351 GCA_026074375.1 Tanacetum coccineum | reverse complement strand
AAGGCTTGACTAGGGTTTGATTTTGATAGCTTCCTCCCGGCTTTTTGCGTGCTCTTCCGTTCCCGTGTTCGTGTTTGTCCGGTTTTGACCTGTTTTCTTGTGATTTTTGCTTTATCCGTACCTACCCAATAAGAAAGACAAAACAAGCAATATTCAAGTATTTAAAGCACAGTTTTGGTCTTTTAAGGGTTATTTTTGATATAAAAAGGATATGTGTTTTCACACATATCACAACCTTTCTAAACTTGAGCTGAAGAAGATTCTCATAGATAAGATGGAAAGTAATAAGTCAATTCACAGATGTGATGAACAGAAGAATCTCTACAAATCATTGGTTGATGCCTACGAAAGTGACAAACTCATACTTAACACGTGGAGATATTGTCTCGTTTAAAAGACGTCGAGATGATAAGGATAAAGATGAAGAACCCTCCGCTGGATCAAACCGGGGGTCCAAGAGAAGAAGAGCTGGAAAAGAACCAGAGTCAACCAGTGCACCAAAGGATAAGACCTCCAAGACAACTAGAAAGTCAACTGAAGGGTCCAAATCTCATCACAAGTCTGCTCAAGCAGAGGAGCCAATGCACACTGCCGAAGATTTAGAAGAACCCGCACATCAGGAGTTTGTAACAGGAGATACTAAAGATATACCTGATGAAGAGACCTCAGCTTCCTGATTGGTTTCAAAAACCGGCAAAACCTCCTACTCCCGATCGTGATTGGAACAAGACTTTGCCTGCTGCTCATGGACCTGTTTAACCTTGGCTAAGCACTTTGGCTCAGAAAGAAGATACCCGTGAGTCGTTTAATGAGTTGATGGACACTCCTCTAGACTTCTTAGCATTCTTGATGAATAGGCTTAAAGTTGATACTCTGACTCCAGAATTATTAGACTGTCCAACATTCGAACTGATGAAAGGATCATGCAAGATTCTAGTAGAGCTAGAATATTTCTTTGAAGAAGTCTACAAGGCAACCACTGGTCAATTAGACTGGAACAACCCTGAAGGTCAGCAATATTCGCATGATCTGCGCATGCCATTACCATTGATACCTAATTCTTAAGGTCGTCAAGTCATTCCTTTTGATCACTTCATCAACAACGACCTTGTGTATCTAAGTGGTGGTGTCTCAAGCCGAAAATATAAAACTTCAGTGACGAAGACCAAGGCTGCAGATTACGAGTACATCAATTGGATTGAAGATTTGGTCCCTAACAGAATGTGGAGTCAAGTGCCGGTTAGCTACGACAAACATGCACTCTGGGGAATCTCACATTAGGGGCGAAAATGACAAAAATTCTATGGATTTGCTGCTAACAGGGAATCTGCTCGAGATGTCTACTCCAAACGCAGAATCATTGCTGTCACAAAGCTTCAAATAGTCGAATGGGATAATTACAAGCATTTGGATTCGATCACTATTCATAAAGATGATGACAAGCTGTATACATTCAAAGAAGGCAATTTCAACAGGCTTGTTAATTTCAGCATCAAGACATCAAAGACGATGGCTGTTTCCAGTATAGCTCGTTGCAAGGCAGAGTTCACGAAAGTGGCGTTAGGCTGTTAGAGGACGTGCCGTAGCGGTAGTTTGGTGTAGCAACTTTCACTCTTCTCTTAGTGTCGACTGGCGTGTATATTTGATGATTGAGGATCCAGAGATGAAAAGAGGGGGGGCTTGTGTGGCTCCGAGACACGGGTGAGGGGCAACTGGACGGGGGCCGGAGGCCAGGAGCTTCAATTAGGTGTCGAAAGTTACCAAAAGAAGCTCAACCTCACAAAGCCGGATACGTACAGATCAGATCTTAAATGAAAGGAAGCTTATATAGCATACTCCAATCCCAAAGGTTTCATTTACCAGAACAAAGACAAGAAGAACAGGTTGATGCGTATTGATGAACTACACAAGTTTTATGACGGTACACTCAATGATGTTCGAACTGCTCTTAATGATCGCCTAAAGGGAATTCGGATGAAGTACTGCCACAGACTAAATCTGGAGAACCCCAAAAAAAAGTGATAAGATAAAGCAAGAGCTAGATCCAGGGCAATTGAATAAAAGCTACAGACCAGAGGATTAATGCAGAGCTTGAGAGAAATTTTATTAGAGGAGACCGTACAGGAGACTTTCGACCTGCTGCAAAGGACCATATTATTAATCTAATGATGTTCCTCATCATAATAGGTCAAACCTGTATGTAATAAATAACTTGTGAAATGTTTATATTTGTAGTAAGACATTATAGTGATATTAAAGAGTGCTCGAGTACAAAATTTTCTATAATTTCTTAGTAAATTCAAATTTGTGATCTTTGTCGCCTTTTCTGGAGCATTAAGATCGGTATTAAATTATATGAGTATACCAGTAGTATATTAAATTCTAAAACTTGTTTTTATGATGCATTCCGAGACCGCATAGTAAGTATTAGGATTTGCTTGATAAGAGGCACTAGGATTAACCCATGTTTTAAACCTGTAATTGTTATGATGGTCACATCGATCGTATAACTCTGCCACACCCTTGTCATGCACTCATCTTTAGTGCAGGATACCCCTAGTATAACCCTTAGAGCCTATCCTTTTTTTACGGTTCTCGTAATATTCGGGTTAATCCGGATTATTAACGAAGAGCATTGTCACCCTTAAACCAATCGTTACACCCAAATCGCCTTAGCCTACCTTTTATGTACTCACTTTAGTACATTATTGTGTTTTAACCCAAGTTAATTATTGAGTACACGGTTTGTTGGGAATTAAGAAATTCTACAAGTTTATACTGCTGATGGACTTAGTACTGCTATTGAAGATTGAAGAATATAGACTAAGTATGTTAGTACTGCCAGTACATTGTTAGTACTGCCAGTATAGTTAGTACTGTTAGTATAATAGTTAGTATTGTTAGTTATATTGTTAGTACTGCTTAAGTGATTTGCATGAGTTATATTAGGAATAGATATGCATGATTACTTGATGCGTTATGTAAGCCCATTAGTGTTTTCCTTAGTGTATAAAAGGAACCCTACGACATAGTTAGACAATACACAAGTTTATATAGTTAGTTATTCTGTAACCTAGGCAGAATATTTGCAATCAATATATATTCAAAGTTTTGTTTACATTGTTCTTCTTAGTATTACAAGTTAGATTCCACATAACTTGTAGTATACATAATCATATTTTCTCACATAGTTAGTTTGGATTTATCCAAGTTAACTAAGCTTTAACAATCTAAGAAGATCTATTCATTGGGACTCACAAGTGGTATCAGAGCCTGTAAAGAAACTCTGAATAAGAAGAACTCATTCAGATCCAAATCTTTACCTACAATACAAGATGTCTGGTGAAGAACCTGCACCACAAATGGCACCAGTAGAATCTCCTCAAATGATTTCTACTGTAAAGCTACCTATCCTCAAGAAAGGTGAATACACCCTTTGGAGCATTAGGATGGAGCAGTACCTCAAAAACACAGATTATGGCTTATGGCAAGTAATCATGAATAGTGATGAACTTGTACAAGCAACAAAAGATGAGAATGGTATTGAAACTGAAGTATCACCAAAGACTGCTCAAGCTATATTGGCAAGACAAAAAGAAAGAAAAGCTAAAATCATTTTGCTTTTGGCTATTCCTGATGAGTATCAACTGAGGTTCCATATAATCAAGGATGCCAAGTCTTTGTGGGCTGCTATCAAGAGTAGGTTTGGCGGGAATGTTGAATCTGAAAAGATGCAGAAGAATGTCTTGAAGCAACAATTTGAAAACTTTTATGTATCTGACACAGAAGGCCTAGACAAAGCATATGATAGGTTTCAAAAACTTATCATCCAACTTGAAGTTCATGGTGCAGCTGTTTCAAATAAAGATGCAAATCAGAAATTTCTAAGAGCTCTACCTTCATCATGGAACAACATATCTTTGATTATGAGAAACAAAGAGGGTATAGATGAATTAGATATTGATGATCTATACAATAACCTAAAAGTGTTTGAAGCTGACATCAAAGGTTCCTCTGGATCATCTTTAAACTCTCAGAATGTGGCCTTTCTCTCTATAGAAGAGACTAACAGTATTAATGAAGCTAATATTACCAATGGTGTTTCTACTGCAGTAGGCCATAGCTCTCAAGGACAAGCCTCTTCATCATCATATACTGATGATCTAATGTTCTCATTCTTTGCCAATCAGTCAAATAGTCCACAACTGGATGATGAAGACTTAGAGCAGATTGATCATGATGATTTGGAATAAATAGACCTTAAATGGCAGGTGGCCGTGATTTCTATGAGGGTAAAGAGATTCTATAAGAAGACTGGAAGAAATTTAATCTTTAATGGCAAAGAACCTGTATGTTTTGACAAAACCAAGGTTGAATGTTTTAACTGTCATAGAAGGGGCCATTTTGCCAGGGAATGTAGAGCACCAAAAAATTAAGGGAACAAGAATAGAGATGCAGGGTATAGGAGCAGGGACAACACCAAAAGGACTGTACCAATAGAGACCTCTGATGCATTGGTTGTTCAGGACAATGCTTTAATTGTGCAAGATGGATTGGGATGTAATTGGAGTTATATAGCTCAAGATGAACCAACTGAATTTGCTCTTATGGCCTACACTTTAGGATCTGACACAGAGGTACAATCTTGTTCTAAAAATTGTGTTAAAACATATGAAAAACTTCAAAAATAGTTTGATGAACAGAGATAAACTCTTAATAAGGCTAATCTAGAAATTGTAGCTTAACAGTTAGGCCTAGAATCTGTAGAAGCACGATTAATTGTTCATCAGAAAAATGAAGCTGTCTATGAGGAAAAGATTGCAGTATTAGAGTTTGAAGTAAAAGATAAAGGTGATAATATCACTAGACTTACAAATCAGTTAGAACAAAATTTAAAAGAAAAAGAAGATTTGAAAGCTAAACTAGAACAGTTTAAAACATCTTCTAAAAACTTTAATAAACTGATTAATAGTCAAATAAGTTCTAAAGATAAATCTGGTCTAGGATATGGAGATCAATTGAATGAAAATGATTCAAGTGGTAGTGAATTATTTAATAGTGTCTTTGATAGTCGTTCAAGTAATGGTGATGACAATCAAACAAATGATAGGTTCAAAAAGGATAATGGATATCATGTTGTTCCTCCTCCTTTAACTGGGAACTACATGACTCTACTTGCTTACCTATCTTTTGCAGGATTGGATGATTCAGTTTATAGGCCTACAGCAAATAAAACTAGTGCTAGTGTGTCTCAAGTTGAAACAAGTATTACCCCACCTACCAATACTAGTGTAGAAATGCCTAGAGTTGAATCTGTTAGGCCTAGTGGAGTTATCATTGAAGATTGGGTTAGTGATGATGATGAGGATATTTTTCAATCTAATAATATCCAAACAACAGTTAAACCTAGGATGGTCACTTAATCTCCTAAGGTAGATAAAAAAGATTGGAATGGGAAGATGACTCAAAATTTAGGGTTAGGTTTTGGGTTTACTAAGAAAGTTTGTTTTGTTTGTGGAAGTCACAATCATCTAATAAAAGACTGTGATTTTCATGAAAAGAGAATGCCTAAAGAATCTGTTTTGGGAAAGGGTACTGGTCATAGGGAAGTTAGACCAATTTGAAACAACACTCAAAGAATAAATCATCAAAATAAATTTGTTCCAACTGCAGTCTTAACTAGGACTGGAAGAATACCAGTTAGTACTGCCAAGCAGTATGTTAATACTGCTACACCTAAAAATACAGTGAATGTTTCAAAATCAAAAATAAATACTTTTCCTAAGTCACATTCACCTATTAGAAGGCCTTTTTATTAATCAACAGTACTTAATACCAGGGTTTCAAAAGTAAAAGTTAATACTGTTAAAGTAAATGGTGTTAATACTGCTGGGCAAACAGTAGTTTGTACTGTTAAAGGAAATGGGGTCACTGTTGTTAAGGCCTCAGCAGGTTGTGTTTGGAGACCTAAAATGACTGATGCAAAAGATATGTGGATTGCCATAAAATCCAGATTTGGTGGAAATGATGAATCCAAAAAGATGCAGAAGTACATCTTGAAGCAACAATTTGAGGGATTCACTGTATCCAACTCAGATGGCATTCACAAAGGCTATGAGAGATTCCAAAGTCTTCTCAGTCAGCTAGAGATTCATGGAGCAGGTGTATCTACTGAAGATGCAAATCAAAAAATTTTAAGATCTCTACCTTCTGCTTGGTTACAAGTTTCCTTGATCATGAGGAACAAACCAGGAATGGACAGTCTCAGTTTTGATGACTTGTACAACAATCTGAGAGTCTTTGAAAATGATGTAAAAGGCTCTAATGCATCATCTTCCAACTTGCAAAATATAGCATTTGTTTCTGAAAACCAAGTTAGTACTGATTATGGTATTTCCAACACTTCTGGTCATTGTTCAAAGCATGAACAAACATCAACATCATCATATTCCTTGCTTGCAAGTCAATCTAGTTGTCCTCAACTGGATCATGAGGACTTAGACCAGGTTGATGAATATGACCTTGAAGAAATGGACTTGAAATGGCAAGTGGCAATGATCTCCATGAGAATAAACAAGTTCCAAAAGAAGACTGGTAGAAAACTACAGTTTGATGCAAAAGAACCTGTTGGTTTTGATAAAACTAAAGTGGAATGCTTCAAATGCCACAAAACAGGGCATTTTGCAAGAGAGTGTAGAACGAAGGAAGAAAATAGAAATAGAGATGGATGGAATACTGGGAATAGAGAAGGGAGAAGAACTGGAAATAGAGATGAAAGCATGGTTGTAGTCAAATTTATATACGTATTATATTAATCCCGTAAGAATTCTTTCCAAAATACTTCTCAACCAAGAGAAATAAAAAGAATTGTAAAGATAAAGGGTGAAAAGAAAGAAGCCCTCTATAAACTTAGGCAGAAACTGGGTCAATACATAAACTATCAGAAACACTAAGTTGTTTTATGACATTGAAGACAGTCATGGACCAAGTGATGCTAAGCACAACCCTCCCTAGCCACTCAAGGTCTCTCAACAGACTCTTGTTTCATTTCTCACGGAGATTACACGCATTTCTATTGACTTTCTCACTCCGAGTTGGTTGATATTGAAAATGTGGCGGTCTGCTCCAGCCTCCGATCACTAAAACCAAAGTGCACTATTGAGTCTAGAGCCGAAAAGAGATCATCCATAAATCTCACTAGGACACTTGTCAAAATTAAGCTTGCTATGTCACACAATGTGAATAAGAAGATATATATTAAGAGTCCTACATATTATCCTTGTGATTTTGCCAGAACATCCAAGTGATATTTAAATATTCACAATGAAGATGGAAATCCTGCTTGAGCCAACATCAAACATGTCTGGTAGGTGGATATGCGATTCTATATGAATCAAACTTGTGACAACTGGAAAGAAACGATGGTGCAATTCTATAAGAATCAAACTTGTTCCAGGTTATGAATTGACGATTGATGATAAGTTTTGAAATGATTAACACTCTCGATGTGTCACAAACCCACTTTAGCGAGTGACACGTCGATTGATTTTTCAAATTGATTTTTCCATTCAATCGTGGTAGTAACTCGATGTTGCACTCTTTCATGTTGTCTGTTTGAGACGTTCTGTAAATGAGAACATGCTCTGTGTCGCGGATGTGAAACCTTGAACCCATGTGTTAGAAAGATCAATTACTTCAGCTGGGAAGATCCGGTCAAGGAGTATTCTTCTAAATTGTAATCTAACCGATCACATAGGTCACGTTCCTCACTCGGATTCGAAGGTTACTCACAACCAAAAACGCGGCAGTCTAGTGATCAAGCCCCTATTCGCGCCCCCCCACTTTCTTGCCTAAATCTATTTCACTAATCGCAGGATATATAATTAAAGTTGAGGTGAGTTACACTGCTATTCCACTCTCTGCCTATTCATCAAATTTCATAATCTCACCACTGCTCATACCCGGAACAGCTAATATCTATCCATAAAAGACACTCTCATGCAAAGGCTCAAGTACACAGTTTTAAAACGACACTTCCGCATTCAGCGCTGGATACCGCGTCGTATTTCTTGAAGTGACGAAGTATTGTTCTAATCGCTCCAAAGAATTTCAAAGATGTTTTGGTCAACTCTGATCGCACCCGAACGTCTCTCGCAGTCTACGCTAGTGTTACGTAGTTAAAGCAACTCAAGAAAGATGCACAATATTGAAGCTTTCAAAACCGCTACATATCAACGTCAAGCGTAGAGCATGTCTCGCGCTCCATCACAACGTCAAAGCGCTAATGATGCGCCATTCGTTTCTATCTACCACCGGCGGCCTAATCCACTCGATTACGCGCTTGTTGCTGATCTCAAGGTGTTCAAACGCTCTTCTCAATCTTGAGTAGCATTCAAGTCTAGATCTAAAGGAACACATTAGCATCAAACTATCTACAAAGTCAATAGCATGTTATCTACTATCATGCGAGTGTGCGAGGTTCGTAAAGAGTACTGATGTACATGAGGGAGACTCAAATTGTGACGTCTTATGTAGATAAGAAGCCAACTATCATCAGTGCTGCTAGTAGGTGTCTTGTAACGGATGTTATCGAGTAAACCTAAATAGACCTATGCAACTATGCTTCTCTCTTAGTACTTCTATTCTTCACAAATCCAACCAAACAAAAACCCAATATCAAATCAAGTGCAGATGTGACTCCCCTAATGTCTCCTATGAGGGTAAGACAGTGACATAGTGCGCTAGCGACCCTCGTACATCGCTACAAACCGCTGCAGCGCTATAAGCTCTTCCCGGTCACTCCCTATCAGACCTAACATAGATAACTGTCGTTAGCTTGTTTAGTTATTTTTGGAACCTTAATAGGCTAAGTAAGAAAAAGCCCATGGAAAGCCCATGAAGGCCCATCCATAGCCAGGCAAGGTTAGTATTTATGCACCTCTCAATGCCTTGGAGAGATGGTTGGTTGTTTATTTTTCACACTTAATACAAGTTCTCTTATATGTTTACTTTCTCTCTCTAAGTGTTCATCCAACCCACTCTCTCTAGAATCACCTCTCTTTCCCTCTCAACTAGTATTTTATTAGATTAGTCTACAGACTTAAATATGAACGTGTGGATATAAAGAACGTTAAAATCGGACTTAAAACAAATGAGATATGATCAAAAGAAGTTTAGTAAGTTTTCCGGCAAAATCTGTTTTATTAATAATCTGATCAAACCGGTTCAAAAGCGTTTTCGACCCTTTTCGGGCCCGAGTCGAGAAAAGTTTATAAAAGATAATTTGTAGATCGACTTTATGAAAAAATTAGTACTCTCTCGTTCCGTGAATCTTTATAACGAAGAAGTTATGACGTTTTTAAAACTGGACCAGAATGTATATATTTTTATAAAAATAAGGTATTGTTTGGAAATTGAAATGCGGGTTTTGGGCGGTTTCGAGTCCAGTTGAGTTATAAAATCCTTAAAAAATATTATAGTTTGACTTATATATTTTTCATACGCGTCAAAAACTTTCAAAAATAATATTAAGTAAATAAATTAGGATTTATTATAATGGTCACTTAAAAATAATAGTAGAGTTTATAATAACGGATAAAAACGTCAAATTAGACTTAAACGTTATTTTGACTTATAGGACTAAAACGCAAACTATTAGGTGATGTTATAATGTTGTAAAAATATATTTGCATCATCTCATTTTATTTGCACTAGTCTAAGACGACCCATTATTTAATAGGTTTCTTTCGGGACTTTCTTTGACGTTCTACTTACTTGAATTATCTTAAATCAATACTTATGCCTAAGGTGAGTTTATAGCTCCGCTTTAACTTGTTTATCACTATTTTATAAATCTTGGAGTAAGATGCATTTCTTATTTTACTCTTTGTCGTTATTACTTTTAAATGATTACGATTAGTCTAAGTAGCGATAATCCATGATGCCCAAATTATCATGAACCGTTTACTACTTTGTGTAAGAGCAAAAGTTATAAATAGATCTATTGGTGTTAATATGACCAACGGATGTATACCATTTTGGAATTAGGGTGTTTCGGATTAAACACCTACTCGGGTACCATTTTTGCATTAAATTGCATACATGCTTTATTGTAGCTTGGGTATCATGATCTTAGTGCAATCTTAATTACTTTTTTGTGATATTGTATGTGTACAATAGTTATGCCTTACTAAAACTTGCGACCCAACTTTATTTACTTATTTAAACCTATGAACTCACCAACTTTATGTTGACATTTTTAAGCATGTATTTCTTATGTGCTTAACTGCTAAGGGTATTTCAAGTGCTTGGAGTCTCCATTCATTCAAGACATAATTTTCATGGATTTCATTTGCACTACTCTATCTTTGTTGTATTTTATACAATCTTTTTCATTTGATGAAAATGTGGGACAACCTATTTTATTTAACTCTTTTAATGAAACAACGAAGTTATTTTCTTAAACGACTCATTTAAAGGATGTTCTCTTATATCTTGTGCTTATGTATTATGAAGAAACCCCCCCCCCGGTTACCTATTCCGCTGTCGCATATTTTGGGGGTGTTACAGAAAGGACTAGGTTATTATAGATGTGTTGTTGTGATGATAATTGATAAAAATTGGTAGAAGGGATTAGGCTAGTATGGAGTTGCAATTTGTGGATGAAAAATAGTGGTAGAATAGAAATAAAATAGTTGATGTCTAGATTTTATAATAATAATTTCATGCACTTAATTTTGTATTGGACATCTAAGATCTTTAAAATATGATAGTATATCTTCATACGAACGCGTGGATATAAAATTTGCTAAAATCGGACCTAAAATGAAAAAGATATGGTCAAAAGAAGTTTAATAATTTTTTTGCCAAAACTATTTTATAAGTATTCTGTCCAGACCTGTTCAAAGACGTTTTTGACCCTTTTCGGGTCCGAGTAAAGAAAAGTTTATAAAAGATACTTTGTAGAGCTCGACTGTAAGCAAAAATGTAGTATTCTTCCTTGAATCATTATAACGAAGAAGCTATAGCATTCATAAAACTGGACCAGAATGCATTTTTATAAAAATAGTGAGCTGTTTGATAATTAAAATGAGGTGTTCGGGCGTTTTCGAGTCCGTTTGAGCTATAAAAACCTTAACAAATATTGTAGTATTACTTATATATTTTCTAAACGTGTCAGAAACTTCCAAAAATATTATTAAGTGAATTAGGACTTATTAAATTAATTATTTAAAATTAATGGTAAACTATATAATGATGGATAAAAATGGCGAATTAGACGTAAATGATATTTTGACTTATAAAACTAAAACGCAAACTATTAGGTGGTGATATAATGTTATAAAAATATAATTGCATCACTTCTTTTTATTTGCACTATCCTAAGGCGACCCACTATTTATTAGGTTGCTTTCGGGACTTACTTTGACGTACTACTTACTTGATTTTTCTCAAATCAATACTTTTACCTAAGGTGAGTTTATAGCCCCGCTTTAACTTATTTATCACTATTTTATAAATTTCGAGGTGAAATACATTGCTTGTTTTTATATTGGACGCAAGTACCTTTCTTTTAAATGATTACGGAGTAACCTAAGTAGCGATAACCCACTATGCCCAAATTATCATGAACTATTAATTACGTGTTGTAAGCGCGAGTGTTATAAATAGATCTATTTTGGATTGACATCCCCGTTCGGGTAAGTTAAGCGCTTACTAGTTTCGGAGGACCAAACTAACGGACGTATACCATTTCGGACTCAGGGTGTTTCGGGTTGAACACCTGCTTAGGTACTTTTATTGCATTAAATTGCATACAAACTGTGTTGTAGCTTCGGTGTCATGAGTTTAGTGCAATTGTAATTACTTTTTGTGATATTGTATGCGTACAATAGTCATGCCTTACTAAATCTTGCGGTCCACTCTTACGATAAACTTAAACCTATGAACTCACCAACTTTATGTTAAAGCCCATTCTAAAAATAACTCAAGCGCGAGCCTAAGCCGCGAGCCCAGGCCCAAGCGCGACCGCAAGCCCAAGCCCAAGCGAAAGCCCAAACGCCTGGTAAATGTATAGTAGATATAATTATACATCGATCGTATTTGTGACTTTTGGCCTTATTATTGGATACATAACCTAAAATACCAAACACCATTAGAGTTTTAATTTGTTTCATTAGTTTAATCGAATGAAAGACCGAATTTCAGATCACTACATGTCTCGAGGATGAAAAAACATGCATATGCATAGGATCGGTTTGACCTGACGATTGAATCGGTTGAACCGGTGACCCAGTAAACCGGTGGTTCGCCCTGGCCGATAAAAAAATTGAGTTTTAAAACATTCCTAATTCTATGGAATGACGGAGTAATATTAGAAATATTCAGATATCTTTGCTAAAGAAATATATATTCATTCGGATACTAAACTTTGTTTGGATACCGGGAAACTCATCATGACCCTCCATCTTCATATCATCCAATAGATGATATTAAATTTCCAATTTACACTACAAAGGTTTTTTTGTTTAATATATATACTTATTTTCTAATAAACATCTCATTTAAATCACACACAAACTGTGTTTTTTCTCTAGTCTCGTTTTTTCTCTCTCGCTCTATACCGTTTTAGTTTTTCGATCGATTATCACAAACAACACAAAATTATCTTCTTCAATTCATCAATCGATCATCTTATCATCTCGTTCTTCGATTCCTTTACATCAGGTTATTTATTATTCTCGTTATATTCATCAGATCTAATTTCTTTATCTTTTTTTAGGTAATTCATGCAAATAAGCTTATGAATTATCATCATTTGAATTTATTTTGTTGAATTATAAGATAATTTATTAGCTTATTTTGACGAATTATCAGGTTTTATGGATTCGATTCAAGCAAGTGAGCAAAGTTGGGTTTTGCAAAATACTGTTTCGTGTGATGTTGTTTATCAAAGTTTTGGTCCGTCTGATACTGCTCTTACTGAAGAGATTGTTAATTTATTCAAATATTTTAATAATTTCTTAGAGTACTGTAGCTTTTGCGAGCTATATTTATCGTAAATATAATTTAGTAGTAATAATATTCCCTAGTATCTTACATATAAAATTAATCACTTAGTTTAAATTTTAATAAAAAAATAGTTTTTCTAAAATTAAAATAATACTCTTAACTTTGTATAATTTGTAGCGCGTAAGGTATATATAGCTGACATTTTTTCCTAAGAAAAATGCTCATGTTATGGTCATTTAGCAAAGGCGTCGTTATCTGAAGTGAATTTTTTACAGTAGATTTCAAAACCGTTGATGTCCCATGTTAAGTAGATCCTTTCGATTCTCCAATGAAAGCCTTATGAAAACCGTAGTTTTTTTTCCTTTTGAAGAAATTTTTTTAAAGAACATTTCCAATTAACATAAAAGTTTAAACGTAAATTCTCAACGGAAGTGGGAAAACAGTAATCATTCCAAAAAAATGTATATAAACGAGGTTTGTGAACCCGCGTTACGAGGCGGGGTGTTTGCGTACTGTGTCGTTTTACGGTTGTTTGATACTTGTTGTGACTAATGAATAATGACTTGCTATGTATATGCGTGAAAAATAGTTAAAACGGGCTTAATCAATTTTTAAATGACCAAATAAAAATATGTTAAAACTCTTTAAAAAACAAATATTAGCCCAGGGCAGAGTGGGTCGCAGTACCCGCCAACAACTGTTATATTATTATATATAATCTTTTCTATGTACATAAGGCCCGGTTGTTATCATGGGCGGACTGAGCCTAGCACAAGGCCCAAATCTTTATAGAGGGACCACAATATTTTAAAGTCCATTATAATCATAGTCCAATATATCAAGTACGTAGCTAGGGGTGAGCAAAAAAACCAAAATAACCGAAAAAACCGAAAACCGAAACCGAACCGAACCGAAAACCGAATTCATATAAATATATATATATTTTATATATTTATATATATAAAAAGATCAATAAAAGTTTATCCTAATATTGAAAAACACTTTTTATGTTTGAAATAATTTTTTTGCTAAATGTATTTGCATATATATATATATATATATATATATTGTTGGGAAATAGATTATAAAAGACTTAATACTAGTAGTATAACAGTTAAGTCTGGTAGTATTAGTTAGTTCTGGCAGTACTAAGTTAAGTCTGGCAGTACTAAGTTAAGTCTGACAGTACTATAGTTAATACTGGTAGGGTGACAGTACTATAGTTAGTACTGGTCGTATTTAGTTAAGTCTGTTTATGTAACAGAATAGAAGTAATAGTTATCTTAGAGATATTTTAGGAGATATCTTAGGAAAGGATATGTATTATCTTTTCACACGTTTTGTAAAGCCTGTTAGGGTTTTCCTTGGTGTATAAAAGGAACCCTACGGCATAGAGTTTCACAGATGTAATAGAAGCATTGAAGCTTAATAGAAATCAATAGCAAAGTTAGTATTATTGTTCTTCTTAATTCTTGTGTTAAGATTCCGCATTAACATTTGATATTCATAGTCAGTGTCTCTCACATAGTTGATTTGGATTTATTCAAGTTAGCTATTGTCTTAACAAAGGCTATATAGATCCAAGACCTAGGACCTAAAATTGTGTAATTCGGGTAAACCCGAAAACCGAACCGAACCGAACTAGGATTCAACCGAACCGAAAACCGAATTTGAATTCGGTTTGGGTCAGTATATGGGTTGACCTTAAAAAACATTTTAACCGAAATAACCGAACCGAACAAACCGAATAACCCGATAACCGAACCGATCAACACCCCTAGTACGTACTGCTTATAATTTAGTTTAAGATAGCAAAGAGAAAAAAAAGATAACAAACTACATATGTGCAAGTGTAAGGGGTGAGCAGAAAAACCGAAAAAAACCGAAAACCGAATCCGAACCGAACTAATAACCGAACGGAATTTGCCAAAATCGAACCAAACCGAACTACTAATTCGGTTCTCGGGTTGGATATAGGTTTGGCACTCTGAACCGAAAACCGAATTCATATAAATATATATATTTTTTATATATATTATACTATATACTAAAAGTCATTTGAATTTGTCTCACAGTTGCTATAGTATTCCAAAGCTAAAGTAACCTTAATATTATATTCTTCTCCTCGCATAATGAATAGTAGCTTCATAATGTTATCATAATATAAAAAAAAACACTTCTTATATTAATAATAATTTTTTATTTACTAAAAATCATTGTAATTATTAATATTTTTTTAAAAAGATAGTGAAATCCGGGTTGTTTGGGTCAACTCGAGAACTGAACCGAATTCGAATTCGATTTTCGGTTTGGTTCGGTTTTCGAGTTGACCCAAAAAAAATTAACCGAACTAACCGAACTGAACTAACCGAATAACCCGATAACCGAACCGATCAATACCCCTAAAGTGTATTATGATTTTCTAATTAGTTTACAGATCGGTTGCAAGTTTTTATCTCAGCTGATTTATTATACTAATAGTTGCAAAGCCCGCCCGATGGGCGGGCTTGTTTTATGAGTATCCAAGTGAAAATTTAAGTAACGGTTAATTGATTATAAACAACGTAACATATTACTTTAGTGCAATAAGAACGAAAAGAAATGAATGTTCATCTCATAAGAGAAAATAGAAGTTAATAAATTACCCGCAATAACAAAGTGTATGTTTTTAGTTCAAATAGGAAATAAAGCATCTTTTTGCACAAGTTGTTGATTTTGTGTAAATAATTATATAGAATGTGAATATATGATTATTCAATTAAGAAATCTCAAATGTGAATATAATTTATAAAAGATTACAGAAAAACAATGTACAATAAACTTTGTACATTCAAAGCCAAGAACTTCCTTATAAACCATGTCGATAGTGTCGTTTATCTAGACAACGGGTCCTTATAAACTTTGTACAATAAACCGTTTGTCCAAAACAGATGTTCCTTTACCGGTTCCCAAGTTGTAGACTTCGCAACCTAAGAAAAGAGAAAAGTTCGGTTGATACAAAATATAATGTTTAGTATATACATTCTTTGCTATTTTATTTTCGGTTGATACAAAATATAATGTTTAGTATATACATTCTTTGCTATTTTATTTAAGCAAGGCCTTTCCTCTAATGGGGTCCAGTATATATCCTACTCTCATCTCACTGTATAGATACAATATAGATATAATGGTGTGACATGTCATACTAACACAAGTGCTATCAGCAAGGTGTTATCTTAAACTTACAAATAAACCGCATTACGACGGTTATTAGCAGTAAGGTGCTATCTTGATCTTTACCTTACAGATAAAACGCGTCACGATTCTAAAGGTTCTATCAGCATGGTTTTAGCAGCAAAAAAGTATTCAACCACTCCTCTATTATCTATGTGACCTCTCACTCTATGTCCAGCATGACGTCCACCCTTCAGAAAAGCCGCTTGCATATTATAACTACGCATCAAGGTCATCACCTTTTTGAATTATTCCCTACCTATCTCTCTATAATTCCCACAAATCTAATGTTCAGTAAAACAAAAATATGGTTTCCTAAGTGAAGTAAATAATGCAGCCTACAACAACTTGATAACACAATCACTAAACATAAGAGAAGAAAATAATATGTTTACATGTAATAACATGTTATGATATTTATAAGTAGAACCTATTATAATGGTCAAAAGTAGAACCCATTTTATTTTCGCTTATGATTTTTTATTATCCTCATTTACGCATTCAGTCCATTATCTTATAAAATGTGTCGATTTCTTATTTAAATTTTTGCTAACTAACCTAATAAGAATTTTATAAGATTCACAATTTAGCATAAGATAATCCTACGACATACCAAAATTTTCAAACATAGAGTTGCTACTTTTAAAGATCAGACTAATATCACTTTTTTTACAATTCACCATGATGTACGCATCTACAGGATAACCTACTATAGAGGAGCATAAACACTCACCAAATTTAAGCAACATATAAGGATTCAATTAATTCCATTGCTTTTGACATTTACCTGTGTAAAATTTTTCTACGTAATATAATTATAGCACATATGTCCTATACATTAATTGACGACCTTGGAACCAATGCATCAAAATGATCTTGTAAATTTATGGATGACCTTGGAGCCAACAAAGCTTGAAAATACTCAACATATTCACAGAACATATAAGTTGCAATATGTAGCTTCTGTTGAAAAGTCCTCGTCTACTATACTAATGCAGATTGTGTGACATATGCCTATACATATTTCAAAAAACTTAACTTACGTTTCGAGATCTGTTCATGTAAAACTTCCCTAATATTTATTCTATAATCTCTATACCTATAGTGGCCTTTGACCACCAGAAAACCACCTAGTACAGAAGTGGAACAACATGATATGCTACACGTGCACCTAACTATCGGTCATCAAACAATCACCGTGGCTGTTTCGCCACTGCAAACTAACATCATGTGACCAATTGTTTTAAGACCAAGACGCAACAGTTTTAGATTTTTCATTGCTGGAAAAGTATCGAACAAACTCAGCTAAATGATGTATTTTGACAAACTGCTTTTGACTTTTTAGGTCAAATTCACCTAAAACCAAACACTACTTAAAGATAAGCTGTCAATCTAATTTGTACTTAAAATCCATTTTGAAACTAAAACTTTAAAAGCTTTTTATCCACTTCTACTCTAAATTACCTAATAAAGCTATTTAAGCTGTAAAAGTACTGGCTTATTAGGAGAAATAAGCTAGTTCCTCTACTAGGCTTATACTACTTTTAGACAGAATTGAAAAAGTAAATTTTAGCTTGACTTTAAACTAAACTAACTTAAAACTAACAATCTTATGAACTAATTAAGCTAAATGAAACAGTAATAATCATGAAGATTCAAAGGAATAAGAAAAATGTAATAAGCTATGAATATTCTAAAATGAATTTTAAAAGGCTAAACCTGAAATTTTGGAGTCTCAGAACAAGAGGCCACTCTTGTAGAGTGAATGACCTCAAACAGCTTAATCCTAATGGCACCTTGCCTCTAAACCTCAATAAGCTAGAATTTGGCTTATTTCTCCTTTAAGCTTCCAAATTGAACTCAAGTTAACTCAAGTGATCATGTTTAGATGTAAGATGAGTAATATGAGTAAATGAATGCTTAAGAAACAGAATTTAACTAAAATTGAGCTTATGAGAAAGAATAAGCTCAAAAGAGCTTATTTAGAGCTTATTGAGTGAAATTCGACTAAATATTGAAAACCAAGTATAACAAAGCTTGAAAACTAAATGTTATTCCTTAAATAAAGATGTACAAGCTTGAATGAAAAGAGTACAAGAACTTAAAGGCTGTTTTAAAAAAAACTTGAAAATAAAATGCTTAATATTGAAGGGAAATACAAAACTGAAAATTAAAACTAAAAACTACTAACTAACTACTCTAAAACTTCTGTCTTCTCTTTCTTTTTATAGGCTGCTTGTTGTGTTAGTTTGGTGAGAGCAATACCAAAAACAAATCTTGACCGTTGAACAAGCCTTGGGGATTTGTGGGATTTGCCAATTGGGATTAGGGTTTAAGTGGAGGAGGGGGGGCGAGTTTGTCCATGGGGTTTTTGAGGTTACAGGTTAGAAGAAGGGGTGTTAACCCGTGAGTGGGTTTTTGGGTTCTTGGGTTTCAAAAATGGCGGGAAAGAAGGTTGGGGGTGACAGAGTTATAGTTTCGGGGTTTGGCAAACATGGTCCTTGATGGTGTATGTGTGGATTGCACCCATGGTCCTTATTGTTATATAACTTTGGGGACTTGGCAAAACAAGTCCCCAAGAGTTATATAACTCTTTGCAAGGTTCGTCCTTGGTGTATACAAGTTTGGGGTGTTGGCAGAACTGCCCCCCCACTTGTTACTTTGAGTGAATTGCAAAATCGGCCCTTGTCTTCTTTTTTCTCTTTTCTCTATTAAATGTAAGTTTAGGGTTTTTACAATTTCAACCCCAAACTTATATTTTTGGACTTGTTGACTTTTGGATTTGTCGGGGTTGACTTTGACTTTGACCAGTTGACTTTTCTGTTGACTTTTTGACTTGATTGACTTTCCGGCTTCGATTTGGCTTTGTCTTTCACAGTCTTTTCCATTCCGAGTCTGGTTTTGTCGTTTTGGCTTTGTTTTTCGTCCTTTTCTTGGTTATCCGTTCCTGCACAATACAATTAGCAAAACAAGCATATATTTGGCATTTTAAGTCCGTTTTTGGTTATTTTAGCTCGTTTTTAAAGGTAAAAGGTATGTGTGATTAAGCACATACCAGGGACACATGATGGAAAAAAGAAGAGAGACTCATTTTATCAACATCAAGAAGCTGGGAAGCAAGAGAAGAATCAGATGGGCTTGCTGACAATGGATGATGGAATTGTCAATTGGGGAGAACATATTGAAGCTTAATAGAAATCAATAGCAAAATTAGTATTATTGTTCTTCTTAATTCTTGTGTTAAGATTTCGCATTAACACTTGATATTCATAGTCAGTGTCTCTCACATAGTTGATTTGGATTTATTCAAGTTAACTATTGTCTTACAAAGGCTATATAGATCCAAACACAAGGACCTACAAGGCTATATACTGAAGTTAAAGAGACAAATCATGCACTTATGGCTATCAGCTCAAGTAATGAGGTATCTTTGTGCTCTAAAACTTGCATTGATTCATACAATACCCTTAAAACAATGTTGTGAAGAACAAAAGAAATCAGTTAGGTGATCAATAAAGCCAAATACTTGCATATAGCCAAGCTGTAAGAAACTAGAAGCACACTTGTTACTTTTCAAAAACAGCAACTTTCTCTAAATCAAAAAGACTTACATTTCAGGCTATTCAAATATATGAAAAAAGATTAAAAGCTTAAAGAAATAGGAATAGGAATGAAAGCTGTAAAAGAAAAGTGAAACAATTGGCAGAAAATATTAGATTCAAGGAACTGATTCTTCCAAGAATCATTGGAGATAATTAATTCTGGCATGAGTTTCAAATAGTAAAGTTGGCTTAGGGTTTGAAATACAATCAAACAATGAGTACCTAAGTTATGAAGACAGAAATGATTTTTTCTGAGTTTAATTGTTCAAAAAGGATTCAGTTTGGAAGAACCTTTGTATAACATTAGATTTTACAAAGATAAAGAATTTTAAGTGTTCCACATCCTTAAGTGGTGGATTAAAACACCTACACCACAAGAAGAAATTGATGAGTCTTTATATGTTTATGGGTAAAAGGGACCTCAAGAGCCTGAACCCAATGTATCAGATGATAGATCCAGTGAATATTCTACCTGTCAATCTAATGACAGTGCAGGATCTATTGGAACTTCCTCTGAACATTCTGTTGATCCTGAATTTGAGATTTCAAGTGTACCTCCAGAAGTGTATGTGTCTACACCTATAACATCAAATGAAAAAGGTGTGTCTGATCCAAAATCAAAAGAAGTTGAAACTAGTTGTGTTTCACACATAAAAACTTCTAGACAACCAATCAAAGATCAAGCAACACCTAAAAATAAAAATGGAAGGAATTGGAATGCTATGATGGAAAGGAGAACTAGGGTAAGGTTACTCTTCCACAAAGAGGAAGAAATGTTAGTTGTTTTTGTGGAAGTCTAGAGTCATTTGATTAAAGATTATGACTATTATGAAAAGAAAATGGCAAAAGAGGCTGAAGTTAAGAAACAAAGGGTTGTTAATACTGGTAATGGGGTGGCAAAACCAGTATGGACCAATGCAAACAGGGTTAATCATGCTAATAAACTTGTTCCTAGATCAGTACAATTTAATGCTGGTAGGACAAACATTAATTCTGTTAGGCCCAATATTAATACTGGAAGGACAAATGTTAATCCGGTTAGACCTAGAGTTAATACTGATAGTTCTAATATTAATACTGTTAGATCTAGACAGCCAGTAAAGACGTCAAACAGTTTTAGTCCTAAAAGACCACAGGTGAATCAATTTAATCAAAGAGGGCATTTTTCAAAATCATATTCATCTGTAAGAAGACCCTTTGCAAAAACTACAGCACAAATGTCTCATTTTCATGCTGTAAAGGGAAATTGGGGATCTGCTGTTAAGACCTCAGCAGGTTATAATTGGAGGAACTCTAATCCAAACTCCAATTGTGACAGTGGACCAACTTTTATTAGAACTGTGAATGCTAAAGGTCCACAAGACAGACCCAAGCCTAAAAAGGCCTAGGTCCCTAAGAAAAACTAATTTTCTCTTTTATATGTGCAGGATCATCCACTGAAGAACATGGTATATAGAGGTATATTTGATAGTGGATGCTCAGGGCACATGACAGGTAACAAGGATCAACTGGAGGATTTTGAAGAATTCAATAGGGGATCGGTTACCTTTGGAGGTAGCAAAGGCTACATATCTGGTAAAGGAAAAATAAGAGTTGGTAATTTAGATTTTGACAGTGTGTCTTTTGTAAAAGAATTAGGGCATTTTAACCTTTTCTCAATATCACAAATATGTGATAAGCAGCACAAGGTTCTTTTTACTGAAACTGAATGTCTTGTTGTGTCTTCTGACTTTAAGATGCCTGATGAAAATCAGATACTTTTAAAGGTCCCTAGACATCACAATATGTACAGTTTTGACATGAAGACACCTACTCCTGCAAAAGGTTTTGCCTGTTTGATTGCTAAAGCCACATCTGATGAATCTAAATTGTGGCACAGAAGGTTAGGTCATATCAATTTTAAAAATCTAAACAAACTTGTGAAGGGAAACCTTGTAAGAGGTCTACCTTCCAAGGTTTTCAAAAATGACCATACATGTGTTGCCTGCCATAAAGGTAAACAACACAGGGCCTCCTGCAAGGCCAAATTAGAAAGATTAATCACTGAACCATTGTATAGTGTATATACTTATAATAGTTAGTTTCACTAAAATCTGGCTTAAGTAGTATTAATACTGGTAATTAATAGTATTAATTCTGGTAGTTAATAGTATTAATTCTAGTAGTTAGTAGTATTAATTCGGGTAGTTAGTTGATGTTAATTCTGTCTATACAAACTCTTGAGGCATGTTTTTCTTTGTTTTAGTTTACTTCTTGCAGGAATAGCATGGAGTTGCAGATGTAAGACATGTGTGATAAGTAAAAACTTAATTCTGGTTGAAAAAGAGTTAATTCGGGTTGTGTCATAATTAATTCTGGTTGACCAAATTTAAGACTGGTAGTGTAAATTGTAATACTGGTAGGTTATTGTTAGTGCTGGTTGCGGGAAAATTGACTTTCTCTACTTCAACATTGTTTAAATGTTACCGTTACAGATTTTTACGGCGCTATTGTCGTTACCAGAGAAGCTATATATAGATAAATGTTTGATTTCTCTTTTATACTTATCTGTTTATTGCTATCTCCTTTTGGCAAAGTAAAAATCCTCTTTATTTTTATAAAGCATATAGTTAATTGTCCTGCTACCAACATCTACAACCTCACTCGTACCTAAAGCCAGTAACTTTTGTGTCCAAGTCACTACATTTTATTACTTCTTTCGATTCATGGCTCAATTAAAGTACTGCGACAAACACAATCAAGTAGGGTTCTTGCGCAAGCCTGACGAAAGTGCAGGGTTTGCAGAGATAGTGGATTTTCTACAAGGTTCTAACCTCAGGTATGCTTTAACTACTAATCCTACTATCTATGATTCTCTAGTCAAACAGTTTTGGCAGACTGCTACTGCCAAAACTATTGCTGATGGGTACTATGAGTACATGCTAAACTATTGACACACATGAGTATACAATCCTTGAGCTATATTAGAGAACTAAGCTTCACTTTGCAGATGTCTTCAGTGGATTACAATGTTGCTAATAATGAGATTTTTGAAGGGATGGGGCAAATGGGGTATCCTACTGACGGATCTTTCACCTTTTGGAAAAGCTTTTTCACACCCCAATGGAGATTTTTAGTCCACCATATTTTGCATTTTATAAGCTCTAAAAGTGGTAGATGGGATCAATTTGGTAGCAATATTGCTACTGCTTTGATTTGTCTTTCCACTGGCAGAGTTTATAATTTTTCAAAACTAATTTTTGATGGCATGGTGGCAAACTTAAAAAGCAAGACAAAGTTTTTGATGTATCCTCGTTTTCTGCAACTAATTTTGGACATTCAAACAGAAAACAAACACCCTTATCTAGCTGTGACCCTGACCAAAAATATTTTTAGGAATATGAAAAGGGGTTTTAGAGGGGTACCAAGACCTTTGTTGCCTGCTATGCTGCTTGTTACTAATCCAAATGCAGGTCAAGCACATCCTGATGTGGCTCCATCTCAACCATCATCATCATCCACACTTCTGGTATCATCTACATCCTTACCACCAGTACAATCTCCACCACCTATAACTACACCTATCCCTACACCTACACCTACACCTATCCCTGAAATTGACCCTGAACCTATGGAGCATACTTTTGAGGAATCATCTCCTGCACACCAACACTTCTCACCTCACAAGAGAATGTCCAAGGATAGATAACTTTGGATGATTTGCTTAAATTAGTTCCCCAACTAATGACAAGAGTTGCTAGTCTGGAAAAGGATCTCAAGCAAACCAAGCTAACCATGGGGAGTGCTATTGTGAAGTTAGTCAAGAAGATGAAGAAGCTGGAAGGTATTTTGAAGAGGAAAAATGTGGTCTTCTCAAACTCTGAAAAGGAAGAACCTGAGGATCAGGGGAGGAAAAGTCAAGATGATCCTCTAGTTTCTTTAGTACAAGGGTTGGTTACTCCTTCTAAGACTACTGTCAACACTTCAGGGGAGGAACAAGTTGAAGACATAAGCCCTAATACATTAGAAGCAGCCAAAACTCTCTCCAGGGTTGCCTCTCAAAAGCTAAAGTCCATAGATAAGGGAAAGAGGTATAAGAGAAGGAAAGAGACTAAGGGAAAGAAGGTTGTCACAAGCTTGGATTTTCAAGAAGAAGTTAATATTGCTGCTGAAGGAGTTAATACTGGCAGTGCTAAAGTTAGACTGTTAGTGGGCAAGTTAGTACTGACAGCATTAAGAAGTCTATTCCTTCACCTGATAAAGGCCAAAGAGAAGGAAAAGCTCCTATGATCATTGAAGAAGCTCCTAAGAAGACTAAGGAACAAGTTCTACAGGAGGAAGCTAGTTTAGCTGAAGCTATCAGATTAGATACTTTGTAGAAAGAAGAAGAGGCTAAACAAGTACACTTGGATTCTCTCTTGGCATAAAGAATAGCAGAAGAAGAAGAATTACACAGATGAAGATTGGGATCTCATTAGAGCAAATATTGAAGCTAATGCAGAGTTGTCAAAGAGTGTGCTAGGAATTGACTTACAAGGAAAAGACTTTGCCAAGAAGATGGTTGATCTAGTAAATCAAAGGAAGAAACATTTTGCAGAAGAAAGAGAAAGAGCCAAAAGAAATAAGCCCATGACCCAATTACAGCTAAGAACCTATATGATGAACTAATTAAAGAATCAGGGGACATAGAAGCTATCTCAGCTGAAAATTTTGAGTTTTGAAGAAGTGAAAGAAGAATTTGATAAGCTGGTGAAACAGGTTGAATCTCTTGCACCAATAAATTTTAAAGCTACTAAAGATAGTCTGAAAAGATTTGTGAGGAGCCCTTTCCCCAAAAAAAAGCAACAAAGGACTTATAAAAAGACTAAAAAGTGATGAAGCAAAAGATGATAAGCCAACCAAGCAGACTGGAATGAGGAGAAAATAGATGAAGGAAAGGATTAAATACTGAGATCTTTGATAAGGATGATTTGATGGATTCAGATTAAAGCAGTGAACAAGATGATTTCTGCTTCAGAGTACTTTACAATTCCTATAATCCCTTTTCCGTAGCTATGAATCACCTAGTATAGTTACTTATAAGATCATCAAGCAAGGAGAGAGAGGTGTGTACCAAATTGTTAGGGAAGATAGAACTGATATAGTTTACATAAATTTTGGAGCTATGCTAAAGGATATAACTAGGGATGATCTTACTGAGTTATATAGGATTGTCATGAATAGATATGATATGAATGGTCTAGAGGATGAGCTTGAGAAGGTGCTTTGGGGATATTTAAAGAATATGTTTGAGGAACCTCTTAGAACAGATCCTATTTGGAGTGTATTAGGTCAACAAAGGATCATGAGTTGGAGAGATTATGTAACTGCAGGTACATGTTTGAACTTGGAGTCAATGGATATATATATGCTAATTGAAAGACAATATCCTTTATCTGCTGAGGTATGCAAAGCTATGCTAGATAAGAAACTTCAAGGAGGAAAATCAGATGAGGATTGCTACAAACTATTGAAATGGATGGAAAAGCAAGCTGGCATTAGGAAGTAGCATAGGTGGATGAGTTAGAAATCTAGGATGGAAATGATAAGAATAACACTTGGTGGAGGTGCTATGCACTAACACAACAAATGGTTATTAGTCCACCATGTTTAACAAACATAAGGACTGGCTAGTCCAGGAGCAAACGGCTCTTGGTAAAGACTTCTCAAATCCGTTAATGGCTGACAATTTGCCAAAAATTGTATGGTTATCAACTTCCCATATTGGGGGGTTATGTTTTTTTAAAGAGTTGGCTAGCCCACAAGTTTATGGTTTGTGGTAAAGGCTGTGGAAAAACCATAAACTAGTCCTTAAGGAATTCTTGCTTATGGGTAAAAGACAAATTACAAATCCATATTAGATGGTTGACACTTTACCAAAAAGTGGATGGTACATCAACTCATCAAGTTTCAAGTACTAAGAGTTGATATGGTCATCAATCCACCATGGAATTTACCTTTTCTAGGTGCCAAAGGATTGACTAGCCCTGAGCAAACGGCTACAGGTAAAGGCATATCAAATCCGTTTATGGTTGTAATGGTTTGCCATAACTATGGTACTCACTCACCATGTTTCATGTACTGAGGAGTTGAATGGGTTGCAGTCAGCAATGGACTTGCACCTTCTGGTGCAAATGGACCTGACTACTCCTGAGTAATGGGCTAACTGGAAAGAGACATCAAATCCATTTAAGTTTTCAATGATTCCTTCACAGAGTTAACCCCTGGAAGTGATGAGAATAGTCTGAAACTATATGATTTGATTGCTGATATGAAGGGTTGCTAAAAAGGTTTAAAGAATGATGGATGCGGAGATCAAAAAGAGATGATTTGAAGAATTGCAGATCAAGAATAATTCGAAGAGTTTTATTTACAACATCCTCAGGAAGCTCAAATTGAAGACATTTGAAGAAATTTGAAGTTCATAAGTGAAGATCAAGTTAGGGGAGGATTGTTAGGAAATAGATTGTAAAAGACTTAATACTGGTAGTATAACAGTTAAGTCTAGTAGTATTAGTTAAATCTGGCAGTACTAAGTTAATACTGGCAGTACTAAGTTAAGTCTGGCAGTACTAAAGTTAGTACTGGTAGAATAGCAGTACTATAGTTAGTACTGGTTGTATTTAGTTAAGGTATGTTTATATAACGAATTGTTAATAGTTTTATCTTAGGAGATATTCTAGGTGATATCTTGGAAAGGATATGCATTATCCTTTCACACGTTTGTAAAGCCCATTAGGGTTTCCTTGGTGTATAAAAGGAACCCTACGGCATAGAGTTTAATATATGTAATAGAAGCATTGAAAGCTAATAGAAATCAAGAGCAAATTTAGTATTAATTGTTCTTCTTAATATCTTCTGTTAGATTATGCATTTCACTTGTATTAGTCGTGTCAGTGTCTCTCACATAGGTTGATTGGAGTTATTAGTTAGCTAATTGTCTTACAAGGTTATATAGATCCAAGACCAAGGACCTACAGGTGACAATGCTCTTCATTAATTGTCCGAATTAACCAGAAAATTACGAGAACCGTGAAAAAGGATAGGCACGAAGGGGTGTACTAGGGGTATCCTACACTAAAAATGAGTGCATGGCAAGGGTGTGGGATAGTTATATGATCGAGGTGACCAGGTAAAACATTTACAGGTTTAAAACATGGCGTTATTCTAGTGCCTCTTATCGTTTAGAAATTCCTAATTCTCACTATTGCGTCTCGGATTGCATCACAAAAAAATTAGTTCTCTGGAATTATATATTACTACCGGTAATCTCATATAATTTTAACTGTTACCAATGTTCATGAAAAGGTATCAAATATTCATTCAGACACTTCCGTAATGATGGATTATAACATACGATGGCATTCGAACCTTAACTCAAACAAGCTTAAGAGGTAAACAGTTGCTTCGGTCAAAAATGGCTACCCAAATTCATATTAGATCTAATAGGCGATACCTCACTCTTTGGGGGTGGATTTGCATGGTTTTGGTGTAGTCAAATAAATTCCTATCCATGAGACGCAATTAATACTTGGTTTTCGTCGGTATGTGTTATAAAAAATTTTAAATTTTGGTTAAATAAACACTACCTTTTATGCTATGTTTCGTATAATTACCCCATCATTTAGACATAAAACAAATGGAAATTGAAGGAATATTTTCTAAGGCTTTATTATCCTCACCCTAAACTTAAGTTGAACATTGTCCTTAATGTTCTTTAAAAGTACTCGTAAAACGAATAAAGGGAAAAGAAAACAAAACTAGTACTCCACTGGTTTGCTCAATAATGGAGAAGAAACAAATGATAACTGGTTAAATCGTCTTCCAAGAATCGTCCAATGAAACTTCCTAAGAACTTACAAACTTCTTCTCATCAAATATAACATGTAAATCAAAGACAAAGACAACTACACCTGGCGTAAAATCGGCGGGATGATGATATATACAACGAAACTTTAGGGTTGACTCTATGAAAGCAGTAAAGATAGGATAAAAGTGATGATATAATCATAGGTTTCTGCAGGTTTATAAGAAAATTACAAATTTTGAATATTGTACAAATTATTTTTCAAAAATAATTGAAAATTTTCGAATTTTCACATGGCTGGGGGCGTGACGCCGTCAGGATAAATCCTGACACCGTCTTCAGCCACTGTGAAGATTTATTCTTCATTTTTATTGAAACATTTCCTGCACGCAATTTTATTAGTTATATCATGTATAAGATAGTGCATAAAACCTGAGATTAATCATTACAATCATATGACTCGAAACTGACGCGAAATAATCTAAACAATTTATTTTAAATGTTTGAATTGGTTCTTATAAACCGGATATTTTCCCCTACACTTATTTGATGCAAAATACCTTTGATTGATAATAAGACGAAGTTAAAAACAAAACAAAGCATGATATAAAATAATTCAAACATAAAAGAATAAACGAGAAGAATTAAAACACAAGACACTCCTAAATGCGAGAAAATATATATTGGGTTACCTCCCAAAAAGCGCTTTTCTTTATTTATGAGTCTTGTAGCTAGACTCGAAGTCACACGTCCTTACGTGACTTCTCCTTCGTAATGCTAATTGAAAGACAAATAACCGTTATCAACTGAGGTATCAAAGTTATACTAGATAAGAAAACATTCAAGGAGGAAAACCAAGAGAAGATGCTACAAACTGTTGAAATTGATGGAAAAGCAAGCTGGCATTAGGAAGTAGTATAGGTTGTGGATGAGTTAGAAATCTAGGATGGAAATGAGAAGAATAACACTATGGTAGGTGTTATGCACTAACACAACAAATGGTTATCAGTCCACCATGTCTAACAAACATAAGGACTGGCTAGTCCAGGAGCAAACGGCTCTTGGTAAAGACTTCTCAAATCCGTTAATGGCTGACAATTTGCCAAAAATTATATGGTTATCAACTCACCATATCTGGTTAGTAAAGAGTTGGCTAGCCCACAAGTTTATGGATTGTGATAAAGGCTGTGGAAAAACCATAACTAGTCCATAAAGATTATGGCTTATGGTAAAGACAAATTGCAAATCCATATTAGATGGTTGACACTTTACCAAAAAGTGGATGGTACATCAACTCACCAAGTTTCATGTACAAAGAGTTGATATGGTAATCAATCCACCATGGAATTTAAACCGTTTCTAGGTGCTAAAGGATGACTAGCTTGAGCAGATACGGCTACAGGTAAAGGCTATATCAAATTCGTTTATGCTGTAATGGGTTTGCCAACAACTAACATATGGTACTTCAACTCCCAATGTTTGCATGTACTAACAGAGTTAAAATGTTTTTAAAGTCGACCATGGACATGCCCTTTCTCTGTGCCGAAAGGAACTGACTACTCCCAGAGTAAATGGCTAACTGGTAAAGATACATCAAATCCATTTAAAGTTTCAATGATTCACCTCTCACAGGAGTTAACACACCTGGAAGTGATGAGAATAGTCTGAAACCATAAGATTTGATGTACATATAGTCAATGTTGCTGATATGAAGGGATGCTGAAAAGATTTGAAGAATAGTTGCTGCAGAGATCAAAAAGAGATGATTTGAAGAATTGCAAATCAAGAATAATTAGAAGAGTTTTATTTACAACATCCCCAGGAAGCTCAAATTGAAGACATTTTTGAAATAAACTTGAAGTTCACAAGTGAAGATCAAGTTAGGGGAGGATTGTTAGGAAATAGATTGTAAAAGACTTATTGGTAGTATAACAGTTAAGTCTGGTAGTATTAGTTAGTTCTGGCAGTACTAAGTTAATACTGGCAGTACTAAGTTAAGTCTGGCAGTACTAAAGTTAGTACTGGTAGAATAGCAGTACTATAGTTAGTACTGGTTACTATAGTTAGTACTGGTCGTATTTAGTTAAGTCTGTTTATATAACAGAATAGTAATAGTTATCTTAGAGATATCTTAGGAGATATCTTAGGAAAGGATGTGCATTATCCTTTCACACGTTTGTAAAGCCCATTAGGGTTTCCTTGGTGTATAAAAGGAACCCTACGGCATAGAGTTTAATATATGTAATAGAAGCATTGAAGCTTAATAGAAAAATCAATAGCAAATTTAGTATCATTGTTCTTCTTAATTCTTGTGTTAAGATTCCGCATTAACACTTGATATTCATAGTCAGTGTCTCTCACATAGTTAATTTGGATTTATTCAAGTTAGCTATTGTCTTACAAAGGCTATATAGATCCAAGACCAAGGACTTACACTACCCTTCTTTTCGGTATACAACGACACCATCAACTGACACTTAAACTTTCCTTGCCTATGGCGGTAAGGGCGTCGTCGCGACCCACTGCTAACCTCGATCACGCAACTCGACTTATTATGAGAACCTTCTTACGAAACATGTACATAGACTCTTGTGGTCTGTACAGATAAGACACTGCGCACCATACAAATATCGTCTCCATAATTTCAATTCAAGACTACGACTGCCAACTCCATGCCATGAATTTGATATTCCTTCGCATTTCCTTCAATTGCCTTGAAACAACCATCTTCACATTTGGAAGCCTTCATTCTTACTTCTTCAATCTTTATATACGGCGATTGTTCCTTCATTCGGAGATGCAGCCCTAATAATCTTTCTATCCCATGTAGTTCTTACCTCGATATTTGGCCAACGATCCCATCTTAAATGAGTTCTCTTCAGAACAAATTTTGTTCTCCATAACTACAAATTCTACAACTAGCACTCTATCTAATCTCTTTGATTCACGATTTACACGACGGTACGAAGAAAAAGTCGCAAAACATCTTTTGGCACCAGACGTCAAACGCGAGTAGGTTCTTCATTCTTCTTTCACGTTGATCTTTCTGACTTTCTTTTGACGAATATATCGACCTTCGTGAGTCCACAAGAAACCATAATTTCCACAAATTAGCTATCGCCAGTGTAGCCTCAAGCAAAGCAACTTGGTTATTATATAGTAAGCAAGTGTCCGTTGCCAATCTAAACCGACTCATACCCCGTTTTTGTACAAGCCATATTTTGGATTCATGATTAAGACCGAATACAAAATTAAAGTACAGATCGCTCTTCACCCTGATAGATACATGATGTTCTGCAACACGACGCCTCCTCCCTCATCGTCTTTACCAATTTCCCTTTGAACAAATCACTGGCCTCGACTGTACCCTTAACCTTCTTCGCTAATCTCATCAATCTAAGTTATAGATACCCATTCATTTGTTTTGAGCAAACCCAAGATTGAGCAGAATTTTCAAAAAACATTAAATATGATAATAACCACTTGATGCTTATGCATAATTGACATGACAGTTCTTGTTTGATTGAGTTGTGGAGTTAAGTTAGATTTAAAGTTGTTACTTAGCTTAAGGTTTATGATAATTTTGCTCAAGGACGGGAAAGCTTACCCTCGCCAATATAGCCGCCTAATGGTTACTTTAGATTGACACTCCTTTTCACTTAGTAGGATAATCCAGGATAAAAACGCCATGATTTTAACTTTTAGTAGTATTTGACCATGCCACATAAGGTATGACCACAACACTGAGTCTTGATTTGACTTCTAATTCTTTCGTGATGAAATTGACCTCTATTGAATTCTAAGTACAAGAATTAGTCTTTTACAATAAGAAAATAGAAAATTGTTGATTCTAATATAGTAGACTAGGTCGTTACAATGGACTAGCAGTTTCGTTAGCAAAATTTGTCACCTTGACCTAACGAACACCCTCTGGAATTTAGTGGTTGACATATGATGATACTAATGTAAAACCTAAGCTTATGATAACTAGTTTATCACCCTATTAGAAGCAGTTTGATGCTTGATTTCATGTTATGGAAGAATCAAACGAAACCCTCGTTAGGAAAGTTAAGCAACTTAAACGAGATAAGATTTTGATTTCAAACTTAGAGGGAACTCAAAGCGAGGACCCAAATTTACTTGGGAACGAGAGAATCAGATGAAACTCAATTACCCACGCCTCTTTAGCTTTAGCACTAGTTGAATTTCAGGACGAAATTGACAAGTGGAGCCGGGTTGGCTTGGATCGTGGGATCGTTCCTTCCCCACTTGGGTTGAGCCGAGCTATTTTTGAGTTGAGCTATTTTGTTTGAGTTATATTGATTTGAATTGTGTTGAATTGAGCTGATTGATTTGTAGTATGTGATAGTTCATGATATGCCATGCAACTGTTTATCTTTATCACAGAAATGTTGGAGTTGTTTTGAAATGTTTTGAGGTTGGTGTCTAAAACCTATGGCATCTCACCAACCTAGTGTTGACGTGTTTTAGCATCGTTTTCAGGTAACTCAGGTGATCGAAATTGATGTTAGGAGAGTTGCTAGTGAGACCATAAGATGCAAGTTGAAGATCTATGATTTTGCTATGCCGTTTTATTTGAGCAATATGTTGATTTGATTTCTAGACTTTGTTTTGATATTGTAAGACTTGTATGGATGGTAATCCTTATCATTCATATTTGGTCGTTGGATATTTTTTTTGTTGGATGTTATCATGACACGTTGTGTCTTTGCATTTATTACACTATTTAGTATTCCTCTATAAAGATACCATGTGCTATGTTAATATCTTTCATGTTATGCCTCGCGTTTCCGCCTTGGCGGGGTGTGACAGATTGGTATTCAGAGCCAAGGTTATAGAGAATTAGGTGGTTGAACCTAGACTATAACCTAGGAGTCCTGGAAGTAGATGCATTTAGGGCATAAGTGTTTGTGTACGTATATACTGTATGTTCCCGCTATCTATAAGCTTGAAATTCTCTCTATTTTTGATTTACTACTATATAATATGAAATATATACTTTTTCATTATGGGGATCTAATAGTATATACCCCTTTGTTATTCTTTTAGTCATGTCTTCCCCTACCCTTAGGAGATATCGTTGGGAGATTGTTTACCTCAATGGACCCGCGAAGTTGGGTGACTTTTGAGAGAGAAAAGTCAAACCCAAGCGAGGCCCAACATAAGTTTATTTCGTTTCCTACCTCGATGCGTTGCTATAATCGAGGATTGCTTTTATATTTTGGGTCGCGATGTGACTTCTGTTTCGTTTAGTCGATTGGGATTTTATGGTTCGTTAGATGGATTATTATGTCTAAGTTATATTTGCATTATTATTAAGTGCTATGTGGTAGATGTGTGTTATCATTGAGATGTGTGGTCTTGGAAGTAAGTACACGTGTGCAAAAGGTGCAATTATAATTATGGTCGCGAACATAATTATAAAGGCAACACACACGTGGACTTGTGACTTTGACTGCATTGATCATTGTTGCTTGTATGTATGTATGGATGTAAGTCTGGATAGTTGTGTAGTTGGTAGTGTAGATGTGATGTGAGATTCTGTTGAGGATGGTTGTATGGTTAGAGAATTCCTCTCTTAACCAATTAGGCGATTATATTAGGTTGGGTTGCGTAGATGGTAAGGTTCCCTTTCATCTATCATTTACGGATACATTGACTACCTGTTGGTATTGTCGTTGCGGTTCTTAAGTTGGTTCGTTAGCTCGTTGTTCTATGAGATATCCAATGCTCGTGTTGGTAATCTAGGGTGTAATCATAGAACTGTCGTTCTATGTTCTCTATTCGGGGTTTTGATTGTTTTCCTTTGTCAAAAAGGTGACGATACTTTTTGACTTGGCTCTAAGACCGTTGGTATGGATGAGTCCTTATGTTTTGTTTGGTTTACAAAAGTTCTTGTCGTATTCATTTTCAAGTAAATTAACATTTTGGTATTGAATCCTTAAGGTATTTTGGGAGTCTATTTTGCTATCATGATGTCTTTTGTTGCGAGTCATAAATTCTTTTTCAAAGTAATTTTGTTGTAGTCGATATCATATCGTTTAGGTGTTAAAAACTTCTTTTGAAAATAAATTATATAAATAAAATGCAACACATTTGTTTTAACCATCTTTTGATTTCTTTTATGAAAACCATAATTAAAATATGTTTATGAAAACTTTATTTAAATTTATTTTACACTTAAAATTATCTGCATTATTAACTAAGGTGATTCTATTGTTTTAAAATGATTGGTATAAGGTTAGGAGGGAAAGTTTCCTTGGGTAAAAATTGGTTTTTGTACAAAGGTCCTTAATCTTTTAATTAATGGGTCGTGGTACGTGGTAATATTCATTGGGTGTTTCTAGCATCGTTGATGCGTTTGTTAGGTCTGAAGTTCGTTCGTTATGTCGATATTTATATTCGGTTGTTTCTACTTTTGGGATTGTGTGATTTTTGGGTCCATACCAATTGGTGCATGTGAAGTTTGGTATTTGCTCATGGCGTGATTCTAGAGTTGATGGTAGGTCATATCTTCTGAGTGGTGCGACTAATAGTAGCGAAGCGAATGGAATTATTCGAAATCCCAAGTTGGAATTGGAGAGTTTTTGTTTTACTTTTGATTTAGTACCTTTTAGTTGTGGGAAGCGTCTGTATTGCTTGGTAGGAAGAAAGGTGAGTAGTTTGAAATGTGCATAGATTATCTCGAGTAGAGTGAGATAGAAAATTCGTATGTAATGTCACCAATGGAGGGTGCACGGGGATGACGTAGCTAAGATTGTTTTTAGGATGCGTAATGGACACGTTCAAGTTTACGGCTATGCCTTTTGGGTTAACCAATGCACTAGCGGTTTTCATGGAGTTAATGAGCCGGGTGTGCATGGCCGTATATAGACAAGCTAGTTAACGTATATATTCGGACGATATTTTAAACCGACCCGAAGTCTAAGGAGGAGTACGAGTCGCACGTGAAGATGATCGTGGAGACACTGAAGGAAGAGAAGATGTACATGAAGTTTTCCAACAACGTGGAAGCTATCTAGATGTGGAAGGAATCAAATGGGTAATGAGCCGATCTTGGCATTGCCGGAAGGAGCAAACGATTTCGTAGTATAATATGACGCACGAAGTAAGGATTTGGAAGCATGTTTGGAAAAAGGGAGAAGGTGAATGCTTGTACGTCGCGACAACTGAAGGATCTTATAAAGGATTATATGACTAACGTGATAGGTTTTGCACTATAATGCTAGAGGCATTAAGTGAACGAGACGTGGAGAGTGATCTATATGGATCATGAACGTTTCAAACACACTTTCAATCGGAAGGATTGAACATGAGGCAGAGTCGATGGATGAAGTTATTTAGTGAGTATGGTTTCAAGGCCAAGTACCATCTGGGAAAGGAAAATGTGGTTGTTGAATCGTGGAGTAGGAAAAAGAGTGAAGCCAAGAATGAGTTCTGGATTGACGTATGACGATCCAAGCTAAGATCGAGAAAAGGATGTTGGTGGTGTAAAATAAGATGTCCAAAGCAAAGAACGTGTCAACATAAGATGTTGCGTGGCTTGGACCAACGAGTGTGAAAAGAGGTGGAGAGTGGTTCATATTGGCTATTGAAGAGGCGTATACGATAAAGTATTCTATCCATCCTGAAGCGGATGCAACTTAGTGTGGTCTTAGGTTTTCAAATTGGTGGTCGAGTATGAAGAAAAATATAGCTAGTTGCGGTAGCAAGTATTTAGCGTATTCGAGAGTGGAAGTTGAGTATCAAGGGTCTTCAGGATTGTTGCTACAACCTGAGTTATCCGAGTAGAAGTGAGAAAGGATAACTAAAGATGTTATTGTCAAGTTACCAAGTTTGAGTAGTGGATACAGTGCGATTGGGTGTAGTCAATGGACTGACTAAGTCACCCCATTTCTAGCTATGCTTAGGACATGTATTGTGGATGTTAGAGATAGTTGGGATACTTATCTTTCGTGAGATGAGTTTTTCCCTAAGGTGGGGATTATCTTTCGGGTATGAGATGTGCTTCACTTGAAGCATTGTGTGGAAAGGAATGTAGGTTACCGTTTTATGGGTTGTAACTAGCGACATCAAGATTGAATGAACCGAGTTTGGTTCAAGAATTATCCTAGTCTAAGGTTTAACTGTTAGACTTGAGGCTGGTAATTGAGTGTTACTTAGAGTATTCAGTTTGAAGGGTGTATGATGTTTCGAAAAGTATGGTAAGTTGATACCAAGGTAAGAAGGTCCATTTAAGATTTTTGAAATGGTTATTGGTTGATATTACCTAAAGGAGGTGAGGAGTGTGCATGACATGTTTAGTGTGTCAAATTCGAATTTTTGGTTTTGCTAAAGAACTATTAGAAGTAATTAATGTTCATTGAGTTAAGATTCGATTGGTAAACTAAGTATCCACACTTGTTCGTTGAGCAAGAGATCATTGAGAGTTTTAATTGAAGTTGGGTACGTATGGTTTCTTATTGACCTTAATATGCCCTTAGATGTGTTTGTGATTTTGGTTAAAGTTATTTTATGAATAAACTCGAAGTCGAGCCGATTCTTTAAAAACGTTAGGTTTTGTAACAACTTATAACGTGGTTTCAAGACAGTTCTTGTTTGATGAGTTGAGAGATCGGGTTGTAAATGACGTTGTTACACAACCTAAGGTTTTGACGAGTTTTCTCGATGACGAGTGAGGTTCAATTAGTGGATGTTTCTTTTCGTTTGGGGTTGTTGTGTTGCTAATTGCACCCTTGTGGGGGTAAGAAAAGTCATTAGCAGTTGGATTCGGTTTGTGAAAGTTTGTTGAGATTAAGGTTGACAAGACTCTTTGTTTTGTCAAGGAACCGTTGAGTTTGTGGACCGAGAGGTCAAGAGTTTAAAGCGTAGTAAGATAGTGTTAGTACAATTTTGTTGGAATTCGAAGCGTGGCCCTGAGTTTACTTGGGAACGCAAGGATCAAATTAGGTCTAAGTGTCCTCAGTTGTTTGTCGATAGTGATATTGCCTCGAGTAGTTAAATCTCGGGACGAGATTTTCTCAAGGTGGGGATAATGTAACAACCGTGATGACTTGTGAGGTTTGTCATCCGTTTAGTGTTGATCTATTGTGTCTGTTTGCAAGGTATGGTTTTTGTGAGTATATGGTTTATGTGTGCCTTCTATGTGTTTATGTGGTATTGGCTAATCAATCTATTGAGTGTGATCATCTCAATGAGATTGGATTGATGGTTGAGTTCATTTCGTTCACTTTTGAGTGACGAGGAAATGATTATTGAGATTTTAGCGTTTTTATGATTAATGTGTAAGTATTTATACGTATACGTATTTTCGTGTTAGTAATTTAAGATAAGTTTTGACTTTAGAAGTTTAGTTGAGAAAATGTAAAATTTCTATTTTTGGAAAGTTAGGTTGGAAATGAAAAGTTATTTTTAGAAAGGTAGGAAACTGCCTTTATACAAAAAGGTTAGCCAAATAAGTAAACATTTTTACAAAAACTTAAGGTTATATTGTAAATATCTAATTAATAAAAAAAAATTAAAAAAAATATTTTTTTTATAGGATGAATAGTGTTCCGAAAATTAGAAGAAAAAAAATAATAATTAAATTACAAATCCTAATTCTAATCTAAAACCTAGTTAGACTTAGACTAGGATTCTATCTAGGTGCTTATAAATACAAGGTTAAAACCCTTAACCCTCCCCATTCATAATTGGCCGGCCATAAGGAGAAAAAAAAAAGGGAAGACGAATTTTTTTTTGGGTTTCGCTTTAAGGTACGATTCGACTTTTAATTCTCGTTCGTCTAATTTTCCTAGTAACTTAATTATGGTGGATTTAGGTTTAAAATAGGGTTTATAAATTAGGGTATTTAATTTCCAGAAAAGTGTCATGATACCATTATTGTTTGCTTAATCATTTAGTTTTTAATTTAGATTAGTCGATATGGAGCACGCATAGGGCTTAGATCACTCGAATTAGATGCGTATTTCACTGCAGAAAGTTAGCAGTTTTGTAACGAGCATAATCGGTCATAAGATCATATAAAATAATTTACAACATACTGGAGACTAACTCTGTGAGTCTACTTTCTAGTGAATCCGGCCTCATATGGTGTTGATGGTCGGGAAGTGGGTCAAATGGTCAATACAAAATCAGTGTGTAAAACAGTGACTAATTTCAGTCTTGGTTTTGATTTTTCTAAAAATACTTAGACACTGAGTTAGAGGCTCTAAGTCACGTGGAAGTTAGTTCATATATTGTGTGTGACCTCTGAATTTTGGCTAAGGTCAGAGAGGGGTTTAAGTTGGGTAATTAATGCCATACTTTTAGAAGGTCAGATTCTGGACGAATTTTAAACACTTTGGATTAATGAATTTCTAAGGGGTATTTATAAAAGGGTAGTGACTTTGGGAGAACTATGAGAGGTTCATAGGACATATATGTAGCAGGGTGAATTTTGGTTTGAATTATGGAGTGTTTAAGTAGTGCGTTTAGGGCACGCAAGTGAGAGTAAAATTCTGCCTAAAACCAGAAAGTTTAAAGAGTAGCATTTAAGTATAAATGAAATATGTAAGAATGGGTAAAGGTTTTAAATGATTATAGGACTATGATAGATAGCCTAGGTATCCATCATAGTTGAAGTTACATCATATTGGGTTGAATACCTAATTGATGGTAGCTAATAATGTGTTTAAATTGTTTAGATTGTTCGTGGAGTTTTTGTAGAGTTTGATTGGATCTTTTGGAAGCTTAAGCTTCGGTGTGAGTTTCATAGTCCATTTTTTAAATGTCTTTTTCAATTTTGGGGATGAAAATTGTTGATTGTGATCTAAAGATGTTTTGAATGCTGTGATTATGTGGTTAATGGTGTATGGACAATATGTTACTGTTATATGACTTATTGTTGCATGTTGAATGTGATATTGGTGTTATCGTCTACTCATGTAGGCAATATAACACCTCGTATTTTAGGTCATTGTATGACATTATGTATTTCATAATTTATTTTTAGGGTTTTACGCGTTTACTCTTTAAACGTAAACTTTAGTTAAATCGCGTAAACTGAAAATGAGCATTCATGTAAACGGGCATTAAACGATTAAATGTTTGTATAAAGAAGTGTCTTATATGATTTATTAGAGGATAATTAAGGACTTTGTTCATTTTATTTTAATTGGCTACGTAAAATTCTACGTTTCATAATAAAATACGTCTTAGGCATACCGGAAGTTCTATAACCCTAACTAGCCTAAACAAATAACCACGATTATACCCAATACTCAAAAGATTTAAAATAAACATCATATATATATAAAAAAAGGCCGAAATTTTTTGAGGTTGGACCAAGAGTCTTCATTATTACATATATCTTGATATTAACATGAAGTAAACTCTTACACATTTTCTTCCACTTGGTCATGCCTTAACATTAACTTGGGTTAGAAAGTAAAGAGGTTAACGTTAACAAGATATTTATACTATAAATAAGCATGCATGCATGGCTATTGTTTACAACTTCTATACTTAACATAAAAACTTCCATTTTGTTCTCTCTTTTCTTCTCTAAATCCCACGGCAACAATTGGCCATAAAACATATCCATACTTTGATTTTGTAAATAATATACAACCCTATACACACATAATTAAGGTATTCTAAGTGTTGGGAAGATTGGTTCATCTTTTCAAGTATTAGAAGAAAAAAGGAAAGATTAGGGTTTGAAAAACCTATCTAGGGTTTTAAGCTTGGAAGCTTTATTTTTGAATCTAAACACGGGTTTAGATATGTATTTCACATCTATTACACCATTATAAGGTTTTTTAAAATCCTTTATTCGTTTCTTTCTTATGATTTTATGTATTACATGTTTAATATAGTATAATCACACTAATGACTTTTAATGTATAAAAGGATTTTTTATTTGAGTTTATCCAATTATACCTGATTCTCATGTTCTAAGGTTTTAAGTATCATGGAAAAAAGTTAATTATAAAAGTATGTTAACTTATAGTTTAAGTATAAACATGTTTAAAGGCTAATTAGGGTTTTATAAGTTTTCTTAAACTTCACTTGTGAAAATAATGAAAGTAAAAGGGTTGAACTTGTTACAATGAAATTATATGGACTAGGGATGATATTAGACTTTATTATCAAGTGCCACATAGGTAAAATATTGGTTATAACGAGTTATTATAATAAATAAATACTTAATAAGTACATAATACATGGTTTTATAAGAACAAACATGAAATACTAGGGGCTGTCCACTATTCGAATTTTGGGTCAGTTGGTTATGTTATTTTATAAAAATTTAAGCCTCGTGACGATTCCGATAATGATTAAGAAACTTGGAAAACGATCTATAACGAAAAAAGTACGCTTAAAACGTGTTTAGACTATAAAAACTTTATAAAACTATGTTTTATAAAAGTTACTTTTCATACAGCAACTATACTTTTAAAACCTCTAAGATTTTGGATATAACTTTTGATTACGTGACGTACACGCAAGAATCGTTAAAATCGGAACTATACGAATAAACTACGTCGTTTTCGATATTTAAAGTTATAAAGTTAGTTTATAATCTATGAACAGTAAAAATCTCTATTCATCAGTGGTATAAATTTGTGAGATAATTATTAAAATCTTTTAATAACATGTACGTACTCGAGGAATTCACTAAAATCGGAGTTAAAAAAACGAATAAGTTATCGCGAATACAAGTTTACTCTAATTAAAACCTAAAGACAAATGAGCTGTCATGAATCAGTAATTTTTATATCATACTGAAATTTTTAAAATTTAAAATGTATATTTTGATCGCTCGTCTTATACGAAAGACGTGGACGTAGAAAACACGAGCCAAACGGGTTTGAATACGACCAAAAGTTAGTCATTTTTACGAAAAGTTATATTTTTAAACGTTTTCCTTTTTAAATACTATTTTAAAAAATGACTTAGTCGGTGATTATCGCTATATAGATAGTATGGAGTGGTTATCATGGGCGATATTACTAGGGAGGTTTCTTAATGAGGGCCTCATCGGTTGCGTATCGTTGAGTTGTTGGATTTACGATTTATACAGTGTCCTTAAACTCCTATAACGTCATGTCATGTAACTCTCTTATTTAGGATAGCACGAACGTGATAGTATGTTGTAACAACTATAAGTTGTATTCGATGTTAATAAAGTACTCAGTACTTATACAGCCTTAATTTAAAATAGTTGCATTTATCGTATTGTGTGACGTTTATCTTGAAGATTAATTGGCTATTGTACTCAAGGTGAGTTCATAGCCCACTTTTTACGTTTTACTGAATTATTTTTATTTGGGGTTGGAGAAACATGCTTTGTTTTATAAATGGAGCAAGTGTTGAAAGTTTATTTGATTATGTGTTGCCTAAGTAGCGATAACCTCTGAGCCCTATTTTTCATGAACATGTTAATTGCTTAGATGTAGTTGTGACATTACATTATGTGAAGCAGCGAATGATATAAATAGATTATTGGGTTTAACTCGTTTGGGGATTAGCTATTCACTAGCGATAACGAAGTTCCATGTCGGACTTGGATGTTGCGGGTTACAACATCTGTACGGGCAAAATAACTGCTAAAATAGCAAATATAGTTGAGCTTCGGTGTCATGAGCTTAGTGCAACAATAATCTGGTTTTGTGATTGTTGGCATATGTTGTAAACATCACGTGAAAGTCTTGCGGTCCTGCATAATTTAAATACATAAACCTATGAATTCACCAACAATTTTGTTGACGTTTTAAGCAATGTTTTCAGGAGGTCATTAGGCACGAGATCCAAGGATGCTTTGGTTCATGTTTTGGATGTACAGTTCAAAGACTTATGTGTATCATGTTTTGGGAAATATATGTTGTCTTTGTAATATGAAACAAAGAACAGTAAAGCTATAAGCTTTTGTAGATATCTTTTATTTAATATCCAATGTATCAGTTTAAACGACTTTTGTGTCGTTCTTATATTTATCTTGTGCTGTTGATCTCAAAGTAACATGCCCCGGATCCTTATTCCGCTGCGACCCATTTTCTTTCGGGGGTTTCAGATTGGTATCTAGGCATGGTTATAGTGAAACCAGGTTCAAAAAAAAAAAAATATTTTTTTTTTTTTCTATTTTTTACTTTGCTGGACTATAACATGTTCAAACCTTCTACTTACAATAGGGTTTTTACGGGGCTATCCATCATACATAATTATTGCATAGTCGCGTTTGGCTTTGTAACATGTTACTTTGATATATGTGTTAATAATATATACGTATATAAGGATGTAGTTCTTTATTAATATTACTTATATAAGCTATTTTTTTGATTTCAGATACGATCATGTCAGATTCTGAGCACTCTACTGTTACATACACATCAGTATCGGAGGATGATTTATACATGGGGTCACCAGGAGTCGAGGTACCTATTTATGAGGGACCACCATCACCAGATTATGTGCCTGGCCCTGAGGAGCCAGAGCAGGCACCACCTTCACCTATCTACATACCATTTGTTCCGGAGCCTGTCTACTCGTGTTCTTACGTAGACGATGAGGTATTCCGGCTGTGGAGCAGCCACTGCCTGCTGCTGACCATACTCATCAGATAACCAGGTTTATTCCGGACGTCCGACCCTGAGGAGGGCCTAGGGGGATGAAGAGGAGGATCCTGAGGAGGGATCAGTCCGGATATCAGGATGACAGAGGAGAGGATGATGATGAGCACGTTAGCTCCTGCCGAGCCTGAAGCTGTTGCTTATTCAGCCTGTACCAGGAACCTTTACATTGCTTATCGCGCCACGGCTAGGATGTCCATCCGAACCCAGGCGCCGACACCTTTCCTCTCCGAGGAAGTTGCTGAGAGAGTATTAGCCTTACCTACTCCACCACCATCACCTCTCTCTCCATATTCATCACCACTTCCTCAGATACCCTCTCCACCATTACTATACCTCCACCTCCACCCATCTTCCCTAATTATGCTGGGAGTCCTGGGATCCCGAGCAGCTGGGATAGACTGGGAGATGCGCACCATCTCGATTCATGAGTCTGTGACTAACAGAGATGTGGTTACGCTTCGTAAGAGGGATGTGTCGTACTACTCCTGGTCATAGATGCGAGTCGGGGAAAGTTCGGCTGATGGTGCTGCTCGGGCAGTTTGGACCTACTTCAGTGAGGAAGCTTTATGGATTTACTGATATGTTAGTGGACGCTTCAGGACGCCCGATGTCAGAGGTTAGGCTATTGGTATTGGGATACTTGGGACGTCTTGTTGAAGCCATCCAGGCGATTGCACCGACCACACTAGGGGGGTCAACCAGAGAGTTATTGAGTTTGGTCTTCTATGTTGACGAGAGATGAGATCATATATTCTTCAGCTAGATGATGCACGGTATGACCGTGCTCTACTTAGTGACCGAGTCAACATGTTGGAGAGTGATAGGCCCTTCCATGGACGCACAGCCATTCTGATGGAGGAGGAGGCCAGATTATCACGTGCTGCTTGGGCACAATCGATGGATGTTTGCGATCAGACGCATTCCGAGGGGATATTACTTCGGATGGTCTTGACCACAGCAGTACGAGGATCGTTGAGTTTACGGCAGCAGACCAGAAGGAGACAGACAGTTGATTTCAGAGCTGCTGAAAGCAGACTATCGGAGGCAGAGGCAGTTAGTAGAGACCCTGAAGATAGTGAAGAGCCTCAAGGCTCAGATGACCGAGTTACAGAGACAGCAGGGACCTGCTAAGGATCCTGCAGAGCCAGAGCTACCAGAGGAGGCCGGTAGTAGTACTTAGACTAGATTATGATTGTAGCTACTGTACAGTCTGTTAAGTATTATGGGTTGTTCCCAGCTAGCAGACTGTATAGATCTTTAGTTGTGAGCTAGCTACTCCGTAGATCTTTTAGGTTGTCGCAGATATATTCGGCTACCTTTGGAACGCCTACGCTTATGACGGTGATGTACGAGTATATCTTCGGGCTAGTATGGCTTTAGGTTATTTTATCTTGTAACTGGTTGTTATGACGTTTGTAAAGAAAACAATCATGTATTTTTCCAGTTATTTAAGAATGGTTGGATTATGTTTTATATGAACGAGCTTTTTTGTGAATCAAAATGTCGATTTGTTATTTTCAATACTGTTGTGTATTTCAACTTATGTTGTGATCTCGTTTTATTATTTATGTATACATAGGGTTATGTGAAAGAATTGTTGAAATCTAACGGGTGTTATGTCTTTTGTGAGTTATGAAATGGCCCAAGAGGAAGGCCACAAGAACCACGAGGTCAAGGCCAGTTCACCGCAACTCCCCCACCAGTTACTACAACATCACCACCGTCGCAGACCCTACTCACCACACTCGGTCACCATGGCCCAAACTACAGGCCATTGATTACGTGGGTAGTCAATGATCGTTTTAGCAGCACGTGACTGAATCCCGGAATGGCGACGATAGCCATAACTAAAGAACTGGTGCACAAGAAGGAATGAAAGCACTGTGAGGGTGTGCACCTATCAAGACTTCAATGAGAATGTAACCAATATTTCTTCAGGGGTTCAGAAGATGTGGTCAACTTGACTGTGGTTAGTGAGGATGGAAACTGTTATTCCGCATAAGTAATTGCACAGTGGAGAATCATGTAAAGTTTGCACTTGTACTCTATTGGGACATGCTCTAACATGGTGAAATCACATGCTAGGACAGTGCATAATGATGTTGCGTATGCGATTACGTGGTCTGACTTGAAAAAGATGATGACAACTAATATTGTCCAAGGACATGAATCAAGGAAAATTGAGGCAAGAGTTGTGGACCTAAAAGTATAAGTGCACCGATGTGTTAGCCTAAAACCAACGATTCCAGGAGCTAGACATTGCTGAGTGACAGGATGTTCCTGAAGAAGCTGACAAAATGAAAGATATGTCGGTGAATGCCCGAACCAATTTTACTAAAGTGCTTTGTGGAATCAAAGCCAAAGGACCATGCAGGAGGCTATTGTGATGGCAACTGGCTTTGATGGATAGGTGGTTAACACTTTGGCTGAAAACAAGAGGAAGTTGGAAGACACTCCCTCGAAATAATAAACCAAACCTACCAGCATAACAAAAGCGCAGAATACAGGCAGGGCTTATGATGCCGGGAATGGTGTCAGGAAACCGTATGAGGGGACTAACCTGATGTCCCAGTGTAACTTCAACCACACGGTTTTATTCCCATTTTGTACACAAAATGACTAACTGCAGGAAACTTGGCCACTTGGAAGGACTGTAGGAAGTCCGGCCTGCGACTGCCTACAACAAACAACCGCAATAACAATAATAACAAAAACGTAACAACAACAACCGAGAGCCTAGGGGCAAATTACAACAGGCCATGTTTGCTTTGAAGGTGTGGGACTCCAGTGCTCTTCCGGAGCAACATCCCCAGTGAAGACCAAGATAGGGAACTTTATCTTGTATCAATTTCATAATCATTTTTAGACTCATTTCAAATCATACACACCCTTTTTTACTTTACTTTTCACCAAAACAAGTTTATCAACCAAATAATAATACATTATCTAAATATATATTTACACCACAAAAATACAAATAAACCTATCTCTCCCCACAAACATAATATCCCTTTACAAATAATACTAATCTTAATTTTTTTTTTTTTATTTTTCCCTTCAATTTTTGTTTATCGTTTTATTTTTTTTTTTTTTTTTTTTGGTTGTGTGTTGGTGTGGTGTGTTTTACCCCCCCCCCCCCCCCCCCCCCCCCCCCCCCCCCCCACCCCCCCCCCCTTTTTTCGGGGGTGGGTTCCCCCCCCCCCCCCCCCCCCCCCCCCCCCCCCCCCCCCCCCCCCCCCCCCCCCCGGTGTCGCATAATTTGGGTAAATATGGTATTACTGGGCTGCACGTTAAATTTTCTGAACCATCCGTTTCACGTTGATCTAATGCCTGTTGAAATGGGTACTTATGACGTCATAATTGGCATGGACTGGTTGACGAAATACCAGGCCATTATTGACTGCGCTAAGAAGATCGTTCGTATTCCTTTTGGGAGCGAAATCTTAATTTTTCATGGAGACGGAAGTAGAGATAAACGCGGGACTCGATTGAACATCATCTCGTGCACCAAGGCCCAGAAGTATGTGCTACAAGGTTGTCACGTCTTTTTGGCACATATTACCGTCAAGGAGACTGGAAGATAAAATCAAAGACAGTAGCAACTTTAGATGTTTATATCCGATCGTCAAAAAATTCCCCGAAGTATTTCCCGTGGACTTTGCCAGGCCTTCCACCTACCTGGACCAAGTGGAATTTCACATCGATATAGTAACTGTGCTGCACCTGTAGCACGGGACACTTATCGATTGGCCCAATCAGAAATGAAGGAATTGGCGGATCCACTACAAGAGCTTCAGACAAAGGATTTATCAAGACTAGTTCGTCTCCTTGGGGAGCTCCGTCCTTTTCGTCAAGAAGGAAAGATCGATGTTACGGTTGTGCATAGTTTTCGGGAACTAAACAAACTAACGGGTGAAGAACCGTTATCCACTACCCGAGAATTGATGACTTATTTCGACCAACTTCATGGGTCGAGTGTTTACTCAAAAATCGAACCTAAGGTCTGGTTATCACAAATTGACAGGTTCGAGAAGAAGGACATCTCGAAAGACGCCTTCAGAACTCGATTTGGACATTACGAATTCTCAAGTCATGCCGTTTGGTTTGACCAACGAACCTGAATGTGTTTAGGGACATCATGAAACACGGAGTGTGCAATTACCTTATTGGACAAATTCGTAATTGTCTTTATTGACGATATTTTGATCTATTCCAAGAGCAAGCAAGAGCATGAAGAGCATCTGAAGATAATACTGGAGTTGTTGAAGAAAGAGGAGTTGTATGCAAAATTTTCCAAGTGTGAATTTTGGCTTCCCAAAGTACAGTTCCTCGGTCACGTGATTGATAATAAAGGCATTCACGTAGATCAGCCAAGATCGAACCGTTAAGATTGGGCTCTTTCCCTAATGGATTCCAACGGAGAATTCGTCAGTTTTTAGTCTTGTGGGTTTTATCGGCGATTCTCATGAAGGGTTTTCAAAGATTGCAAACAATGACGAAGCTCACCCAAAAGAAGGTCTAAGTTGTGTGGGGTGTTAAACAAGACGGGCGCGTTCCAGTTATTAATGCAGAATTGTGTAGTGCACCATTTTTGGCTTTACACGAGAAGTGAAGATTTTATCGTATATGCGAGCTTCTATGAAGGTTTGGGCGCTGTATTGATGCAAAGAGAAAAGGTGATTTCTTATGCATCACGCCAGTTCTAAGGATCCATGAGATAAAACTATACTAATCATGATCTGGAACTTGGAGCAGTAGTGTTTGCTCTGAAGATTAGGAGACAATTATCTGTATGGTATCCAAGTGTACTGTGTTCATGATCTTAAAGTTTTACAGCATTAGTCTTAATCAGGAAGATTGACATGAGACAACGCCGATGGTTAGAGTTGCTGAAGTGATTACGATTGCGATATGTATCACCCAGGGAAGGCAAATGTCGTGCTGATGCTTTGTGAGGACTAAGACGGGAACCACCGTTAAGAGTTCGAGCTTTAGTCATGACTATTGGCTTGGATCTGCCGAAGCAAGATCTTAAATGATCAGCTGAAGCAACCGGAAACCAGAAAATTTCAAGAGTGAGATTGTTGGGGGTTATGCTGATGAAAATGCTATATATCCAGAGGCAATGAGGAACAGAAAAGTTGGAACCTCGTACGGATGGAACATATGCCTAAATGGCAGGAGTTGTTTACTTGTTATGGCGATTTTACGGACTGTAATCATGCATGAAGTCCACATATCGAAGTATTCTATCCTCCCAGTTCCGAGAAAATGTACAAGACGTATAAGAAGCTATAGTGGTGCCCAATATGAAAGCTGACGTATCGACCCTTGTTAGCAAGTGCTTGACTGGGCCTAAGGTTAAGGCTGACATCAGAGATCAATCGGGTTTGTGTACAACCCGAATTTCCTCAATGGAAGTGGGGACAATATCACGAATGGTGTTTGTCACAAAGTTCCTAGGTCAATCACCAAGGGTATGACACCATTTGGGGTAATCGTTGACCGTCTTTCAATGTCAGCAATCTTTATAACCATGAAAGAAAATGACACTGTTGGAGAAAAAACTAGCGAGATTGTACATGGAGGAGTAGTAACATGGCATGGGATACCGGTCTCAATTATTTTGTGATCGTGTTCTAGGTTCGCATCGAATTTCTGGAGGTCACTTCAGAATGTCTTTGGGTACAAGTTAGATATGTGTTTCGGCATATAATCCGCAAATGACGGACAAAGCGAGAGAATCCATTTCAAACTCTCGAGGATATGCTTAGTAGCTTGTGTGATCAGAATTTGGAATTGGTTGGGTTAAACATTTGCAATTGGGTCGAGTCTTTAGTACAATAAACAGTCATCAGGCTAGCATTAATGCTGCACCATTTGAGGCACTTTACGGTAGAAAATTGTCGTTCGCATGTTTGTGGGGGCTGAGGTTGGTGGAAGTTCAAAAATCACCGGTCCAGAGATAGTAAAGAGACGACTGTGAGAATCATTCAAGTTAAACAAGGGATGCAAGCTTGACTAGTGATAGTCAAAAGTAGCTACGCTGATTTGAAGCGTAAGCGATGGAGTTTAGTTGGAGATAATAGTGATGCTCAAGGTTCGCCTTGGTAAGGGTTGTACGTTTTGGCAAACGAGGGAAATTAAATCCAAGTTTGTTGACCTTTCCAAGGTAATAAAAAGGGTGTGGAGACGTTGCATACAAGCTCGAGCTTCTGAGGAGTGAGACAGAGTTCATAATACTTGCACTGTCCAACTTAAAGAATGTGTTATGCGACGAACCTTAGCAGTTCCGTTGGATGGACTTCATTTATGATGACAAGCTTCAGTTTGTCGTGGAACCAATAGAGATCAAGATAGTGAAGTTAAACGGTTGAAGCGTAGACGTATCCCATTAGTAAGGTTTAGATGGGACCCAAATAGAGGTCTGAATTACATGGGAACGTGAAGTCAATTCAAGAAGAAAATATCACACATCTTCACCAAGTTGTCCGTCGTCAAGTGCTGTGGGAGTAAGCCTTGAGGTAAAGGCTTGTTTAACGGGGGGAGAATTTATAACCATCGTTTTTTTTGGTCATTGTATGACATTATGTATTTCATAATTTATTTTTAGGGTTTTACGCGTTTACTCTTAAACCGTAAACTTTAAGTTAAATTCGGTAAACTTGAAATGATTCATACATGTTATTCGGAGCATTAAACGATTAAATGTTTGTATCAGCCAAGTGTATTTGATTATTATGAGGATTATTAATGACTTTGTTCATTTGATTTTTATTGGCTACGTAAATTCTCTTCGTTTCATAGTAAAATACGTTTTGGCATACCGGAAGTTATCAAATCCTAAATACGCCTAAACCCAAATTACCCACGATTATACCCAATACTCAAAATATTAAATATAACATCATATATATATACAAAATGCCGAAATTTTTGAGATTGGACCAAGAGTCATCATATTACATAATATCTAGATTTAACATTAAAAGTAACTTCTTAACATTTTGCAAACTTGTACATGCTTAATTAACTAGGGTTAGAAAGTACTAAGGGTTAAGTTATCAAGATATTTATGCTATAAATAAGCATGCATGCATGGCTATTGTTTACAACTTCTATACTTAACATAAAAACTTCATTTTGTTCTCTCTTTTCTTCTCTAAATCCCACGGCAACATATTGGCCATAAAAACAAATCCATACTTTTGATTTTGTTAAATCATACAACCCTATAAACAACTCACTTAAGGTATTCTAATGGTGTTGGGACAGCATTGGTTCTCATTTTCTAGTAATAAGAAGAAAAAGGAATGAATTAGGGTTTTGAAAAACCTTAATTAGGGTTATAAGCTGGAAGCTATTTTTGATATAAACACGGGTTTAGACTTATTCACTCTCTTACAACATTACTAAGGTTTCTTAAATCCTTTATACTTTTCTTCTTATGCATTTTGGTAGTACATGTTAAATTAGCTATATCACCAATAATGACTTTTAAATGTATAAAATGGATTTTTATTTGAGTTTATCGCAATTATTCACTCTTCATGTTCCGTCTTGTCCATAAGCATGTTATAAGTATCGTCATGGAATAGTATATTAAAAAATATTGTTTAATTATTGTTTAAGTATAAAACAGTTTAAGGCTAATTAGGGTTTTATTATGTTTCTTAAACTTCACTTGTTGAAAATAATGAAAGTAAAAGGGTTGAACTTGTTACAATGGAAATTATATGAATAGGGATGATATTAGAATTTATTATAAGTGCCCATATGTAAAAATATGTTTTAAAAAATTAAAAAAAAAAAAAATAAAAAAATTATTTATTATAAGTACGAGAGGTTTTTATAATAAACTACGAATTTAATAAGTACATAAAACAGTTTTAAAAAGAAACAAAATGAAATAATAGGGATGTCCAAATTCGAATTTTAGGACAGTAGGTTTGATATTTTAATATAAATATATACGCCTCGTGGACGATTCATAATGATAAGAACCTTGAAAAAACCGATCTATAACGAAAAAAGATACGTTAACAACGAGTTTACGATCTATAAAAAACTTTATAAAACTAATTTTTATAATAGTTACTTTCATTACAGCAACTTTTTCTTTTAAAACCTCTTTAAATATGATATAAACTTTTGATTACGAGATCGTACACGCAAGAATCGTTAAAAAAGGGAACTATATACGAATAACTCTACGACGTTTTCGAATAATTAAGTTTATAAAAGTAATTTTATAAACTAAATGAACAGTAAAATCACTATTCATCAGTGATAAATTTGTGAGATAATATAAATCTTTTAATAACATGAACGCACTCGAAGGAATCACTAAAAATCGGAGTAAAAACGATATAAGTTATCGCGAATAAAGTTACGCTAATAAAACCTAAAACGACAATATGGGAGTGGGTCATGAACAGTAATTTTCACTATCAATCACAGAATTTTTAAAACTTTAAATAGTATTATTTTGATCCGCTCGTCTTACTACGGAAGACGTGGTCGTAAGAATCACGAGCAATCGGGTTTGAAAACGACCAAGTTAGGTCATTTTTACGAAAAGTATATTATAAACGTTTTCACTTTAGAACTAATATTTTACAAAAATGATAGTCGGTGATTAAGCTATATAGGAATATTGAGTGGTATCAAAGTGCTATATTATAGGGAGTTTAGAATGAGGCCTCTTCGAGTTGGCGTATCGATGAGTGGTTGGATTTCACGATTTAATGTGTCCTAAATCCTCATACGGTCATGTCATGACTCTTTATTTTTGATAGCCCGAACGAGAGTATGATGTAACAACTAAACGATTATATTCGATGTTAATTTATAGTATCAGTTACTTATACAGCCTTAATTTAAATAGGTTGCATTTATCGTCTTGTGTGACGTTCTTATCTGAGATTTTTTTGTGCTTTCTGTATCAGGTGAGTTCATAGCACACTTTTTACAGGTTTTACTGAATTATTTTATTTTGGGTGAGAACATGCTTTGTTTTATAAATGGAGCAAGTGTTGAAAGTTATTGATTATGTGTTGCATTAAGTAGCGATACCCTCCTGAGCCCATTATTCATGAACTGTTAATTGCATAGATGTAGTTGTGAATTACATTATGTGAGCGGCGAATTGTTATAAATTGGATTATTGGGATTAACCTCCCGTTTGGGTGATTTAGCTATCACTAGGAATGAACGGGTGTTTTTTGCGTTATCTTTTTTTTTGAACAATGTGGACTTGGATGTTGCGGGAACAACATCTGTACGGGCAAATATCAACTGCTTAAATAGCAAATATAGTGAGCTTCGGTGTCATGAGCTTAGTGCAACAAATAATTGGTTTTGTGATTGTTGGATATGTTGTAAACATCCGTGAAAAGTCTTTGCGGTCTGCATAATTTAAATACATAACCTATGAATTCTCCACAATTTTGTTGAGTTTTTTTAAGCAATGTTTTCAGGAGGTCTTAGGCACGAGTTGCCAAGGTGCATTGGATATTGTTTTGGATTGTACAGTTAAAGACTTAGGTGTATCATGGTTTTGGGAAATATATGTTGTCTTTGTGTAACATGAAACATAAGATAACAAGTTAATGCTATAAGCTTAGTTATAGGATATTATTTTATTTAAATCCAAATTGTATCAGTTTTAACCGACTTTAGTGTCGTTCTTTATATTATTCTTGTGCTGTTGATCTTAGAAGTAACATGCCCGGACTCCCTTATTCGATGGCGAACCATTTTGGGGGGGGTTGTTACAGGCAAGACTTGGGATTATCTCGATTGTAATGTGGGTTAATGTTAATATTTGTAGGCATGTCCTTGGAGCTGATCAACTCCTTGTGATATTGTGTTATCGGTACCAAGAGTCTGGAATTGGATATTGGATCCTTTCCATGACTATTAATGGAGCGGGGGTAAGTCCTGCCCAGTTGCTGTATGGATCGGGGTAAACCAGGTCCTACCCAGTATGTGGGATTGCATGTTAGCATAAGATTAATATTTTGCTTAATTGTCCTTTATTTTGCTATTCAAGTAATTCGGTTTTAAAGTTTTATTGTTGTCCTAAACCTATGTCTCTCACCAACCATGTGTTGACGTATTTTAGCAACATTTTCAGGTGAGCATATTGAGCTTAGGCAAAGTGGCTAGAGAGAGACTGCTAGGGTGCATGGGAGCATACTTCCCTATTTGTTTTATTTGCATGAACTTATGTTATTTGTTTTGAATTTTATTAGGAGCGTGGATTTATTATTCTTGTATTGGAGAGACCCACTTTCTTTAATACAAGAAGTTGTTTGTTTGGATTATCGATATTGTCATGACACATAGTGTCCCTTGACTCGTTTATGCATTTAGAAATTCTCTGTTTCGACACCATTGTGTTATGATGATATCCATGACGCTACGCATCGCGTTTCCGCCTTGGCGGGGTGTGACATAACACCCCGTATGGTTACTCCGTAACCATGAAGATCTACAAATATGGAAGGAAGATCACGTACTTATGGACATTATTTGAAGGTTACGACGTAACAACATATCTGGTTATGCCATAACAACTGCTTAAATATGGAATGTCGTGTAAGAAGGTTACGACGTAACACATTTATCAGTTACGTCGTAACAGGTCGATACCCTATAAATAGAGGCTCTCATTCAAGCTATACTGACATCATTCACTCCTCAACAGTTGGAGAGGAACAAATGGCTTCCAACCTTCGAAGAATTCCACCTGGAGTCCAAGAGCAGGTCACTCTTTACTTCTTTTTTGTATTTAATCGATTCAAACGATATATTGTAAGAATTTGAGCATTTAATCTATGATGAATTATATTTCTTGCTTTGTTTCCGTTACTAAGAGCGGCTAAGCACTTAAAGTGTTGGCCTAGTTATGAAATTACTGTTGTTATGATGTTTATTTCCTGTTAGATTATGGTTACATTAGATATTCCTTGACTATCGTGTAACCTTAGGTTTTGGTAGTACGGGTGGTTTGGACCTTGCTTGCCCCATTATTAGATTATCTAGTCAATATGGGATCCATCGAGTACTAGGGAGGATCTATGACTTCGACCCTTAGTGTAGGAACTAACCGGTCTCCACACTTATCACTCAGTATACTTAAAAAGCATAGGAACTCTTTCAGAGAGAGAGTTAATAATATGTATAGGTTATTAGATCAGTTTTAAGAATAGTTGGGATTAATCACTGCAACATGGATATCCTACCTCCTATACAATTTGGACTTGAGTCTGATAGCGAGAACGTTAGGATAGACTATATATGCTTATCTCCAATTCTATCGACCTTATAAACACTAATGAAACCTTTAGTTTAAATTGCACAGGAACGTTTTCTATATAACTGTTGTAATGAAAGTACTAGGTTAGCACGTTTTTCTCTCTTGATATTCCAGACTCTTTTTATTTTTAGTATTAATTTTATGTTTTTTTTATTCCTTTCTATTTCACTTCAAAAACATTTTATATAAACGTGTCATTACTAATTAATAACTAATTTTAAAACTTAGCTCTTGGGACTGACCTCGAATTTACCATTTCTATACCTACTCTCGATGGGTCTCTGCCCGTTAGTGCGTTGTCAGGTAGATCGAGTTTTATAAATTTAAAACTTGGTAAAAATATATTTCAAAGAAAATACGCATCAACTGTTTGGTCTATTTTACCGATACGCATCATCCACTTTTTTTCCATTGGATACGGCGTATCCAACTTTCTGTCCAATACAACGTATTCTCTCAACAGATTAATACGGCGTATTCACTTCAATTGAATACAACGTATCGATCATCTGATACAGAATCAGAATCTGAGATTTCTATTTGATTTTCGTGCCTAATTTTTCTATCTTTCTTCAGAACAAATCTTGCTGATATTTTTGCCTTTGTGATAGATCATACTTATCAGAGCTAGTTTATTAAAGAAGATACAACAGGAAGTCATGGCATAACTGCTTCTTAATAAATGCCTGGAAAAAGCTCAAACTGAATCAAATCTTTCTATTACTAATACAAATAATGATATGAACATTGAACTCAACAAGAATTTTTTTATGAAATTACCAAGTAATGCATACCACATAATACATCATGAAGACGTGGTGGACCACATTGCTATGGTACTTGAAATGCTTGATTTAATCAATATTCCTGGCGTGGACTCCCATCGATTATGAATGAAGGTTTTTTCTCTCTCATTAGCTGATGACGCACGACAATGGTGGATAACAAGGGGCAGGAAAATCACAATTGGGAAGCACTTGTTGAGAAATTTTTTGTAACTGTTACCATGAAATATACGATGGAGAAGAGGAAATGTTGGACGAAGGAAATAACGGGGATTGATCCGCTTGAATTCATATCATGAGTAAATTCATCATTTAAAAACCACTGAGAGTAGATGGAAAGAACTAAAAAGGTATTATTTCATTCTTGCTGATGGAAGTTGGTGAAAAAAAGACGAATGGATGACTAGCATCTTAGTATTAGTGACATACTATACTCGTCTTCGAGCCGTTTCTTAAAACTCGAGACAAATAACAATACTGAAAAAGATGAAGAACGAAATCAAACGAAGCGAATGCATCGTGCGAATTGGGTAGCTAAACAAATGCATCCAACACTTTAAATAATGAGCAGCCTAACAAAAGGATGTGCAATGCTGAGAGGTTCGAAGCTATTAAATATTCACTTGGACCCAACGAAGAATACATTGCTATAAGAAGATGTGAATATGATACTTGGGAAAGGAACGAAGATACTATGTCCCAAATCTACCAAGAAATTTTTCAGAAAAGGGACAACGGATGGAAGGTGACGCGCACCGAGTGAAGAAGATGAAAGAAAGAAAAGTCTAACTTAAAGACTTCGCTGTAAACAAAAGTGCTTCCCGGGAGACAAACCAGAATATTATTTATTTTTATCGAGTCTGTCTTCCCAGACATCAATACGGCATATCCGCTCCATACCATACGGCGTATTGAATGTCTAGACGTTATCAGTACTTTATTTTGATGCACTTTAAACATTATTGTCAGTTCTGTCAATACCGCGTATTCATGCACATGATACGGCGTATTTAACAGACTGACCCGTATTTAGTATTTAGTTTAGTTTAAATTAACCGTAGGTAGCAAGATAGGAATGCATCGTTTTTCCTATAATTTGCACAGGACCTCGTTGAAAAGAAATCGACAATGTTGGTGGAGAATCTACGTTCTGGAAATTTTGAAGTGTTGGAGTCTTAAAACCTCAAGACGGCTGTTCAACACGAATTCTTGCTCATAAACTCAACTTGGAGAATCTACCGAGCAAAATATCAAGGGAGTTTCTCATTCTAATTCTTTTAAATTCCCATTTTTAATATTTTATCTATACAACGAGGACGTTGTATAATTCAAGTGGGGGGATGGGAATTCAAATGTATACTTGTCCTATTTTTCACACTAATGGCTATAAATCATTCATACTTGTTTTTCAGCATATTTTGTGGAAATTATCGATACATACCCCGTCACACAATAACCCTTGTTAGATACTGTGAGGATTTAAACTTTTGTCAGTTTCTAAATGATCTACCCAATTCCTCAAACATATGCAGTGTGCCGGTTTGGAAACTATAAGGGGGGAGGGGGTTGAATAGTTTACACGTTTGTTTTGCGTTTTAAAATTTTACTTTCAAAAATATATAGATTCGAGTTATATGTTCAATCAAATCACAATATGAACAAGCAATAACATATATAAACTAAAACATGATAACAACAATAATAATGTAAAGAGATAAGGAAGAATTACAAACCATACCAAGACACAATGAGTTTCTAGCTGGTTCGGCTACGAATCACCTCTTCGCCTACTCCACTCTCGAGTATCCGACTCGTGATTTCACTATGTCAACAAGCGCTCTTTTAGGCGGAGAAACGTTTTACAGACGTCGCTTACGTTATTTTCCGACACTAAGCTAAATGTCGAGTCCTAATCTTAGCTAGAACCAATCTACCACTTCACAAGATATACACACTCACAAGATCTACACTATCGGATCTACATAATATCCGAATCACACAAATACACAAGATAAATACAATAGAGTTTTGGTACTTAGAAGAAAGGAGGATAGATCACTAATTAACACTTCATTTCTTGAAGAATACGAGTGTTCTTCTCTTATACTTGAATGAGAGGGAAGAGATGAGAAGAAGAGAGTATATCACTTGAAACAAGATCTAAGTATGCTAGTGATCAAGATATTTAGTGAGAGAAAGAAGGTTTAAAGAGAGAAAGAAAAGACTGAAAAATTTCGTGCAAAGAGGAATGTTTTTCTGCTGGGAATGGAGCAGTATTTATAGGCAGGGAATCCCAACGGCTCTCTGGGGGCGGTCCCGGCGGTCCCTTATATATAAGGGGGCCGCCGCCTAGACTCCGCTCCCTTTTTTGTCTTTTTGTGGGGAAGGTTGTATCTGGTGTAGAAGCTTCCGTTTTGGGGGGAAAATTTGAATTTCAAATTTGAATTTCAAATTTTAAGTTTTTAATAAAACTTTTTATTTTAATTAGAGAATATTTTGTAAATGTATTTTTGAGAAAATACTTTTGTAGAATTAAAAGTGAGGATTAAGAGAAAAATATTTTCTTGATCACTAATCATGCTTAATTATTTTGTTTGTCCATACCTTAAGTGATCACTAATCTTAGAAATGTTAGCGTGTGGACCTGAGAGTTCCACCACGTTAAAGCCTTACCCACAAATGAACCAGCAGTGTATTTCACTTTTTGGTCATTACTACAACTACTCATATCCTGTACGTTTTCCATTTTCTTAATCCAACGAGTAAGAAATACAGCACCTCCCTTACCATCATATTCTTTAGGGTTACAAGCTAAGAACTCCTTATATGAACAACCTACCCGGTTTCCATTTACTAACACATTCCTCATGTTCTCCTGAACGTTCTCATTAACCACATTACCATTCTAATTTCCAACATTTCCTCGGTTACTAACCTGAGCTAGCATGGAGGGTAAGAGGTTCTGCAATTGCTGGGCAATGATCGTCGAGAAGTCGGGTGCACTCCCATTGGCTCCCTCTACATTCCTATTGACTCTCTCTACATCCCCATTAGCTCCCAAACCCTGGTCATTTCCTTAACCATTCAAATCCTCAACACGCTCATCATTACCTTCCCTAGGTCTTCTACCCCTTCCACCTCTACCAACCCATTCACCCGTTCCCCCTCCTAGTGATTCGGCAGCAGGCCGGCCAGCACTTTGGGTCATCACCCTTGGCGGCATTATCTATACGAGGGAGAAAATGGGCAACGTTAGGTAAGTAGGAAGACTCGCACATATATATAGAATATCTTACTATATATAACCAGATATACACGTAACTCTACCCTATAGTGTCAACATCGATTTGTGTGAACAACATTACTAAGCATAAGTGAGTTGTGATACGTTTATAATTACGTTGGCTACCGTACTTATATTCACATCCTTTCCCATTCATATCCAATATTGAGCCCACCCATTTCAATGACTGACATAACTAAGGCACCAAACCATGAACACACAAAGGCACACAAAAGCAGAACACCGCACACATAGATCCTATACGCAACTAAACGACGGATCTTAGGTTATAGTCTAGGCCAATCCACCTAGTTCTCTATAACCTTGGCTCTGATTACCAATCTAACCAATTGTCACACCCCGACAATGGCGGAAACTCAGGAATGCAACATAATGATCAATCATAACACAAGATACAAAATAGAGAAAACTACATTGCATAAACTCCAAGTGCTATGAAGACCATCAACCTTGAACAAACTCAAGTGATGTCCCAAATCGCAACTAAAATCCAAAATCTCTTACAATTATTCATATGCCCACACAGGGGACCATAATCCAAACTTAATCCAAAACATCCAAATACTAGAATCAAACAACAAGCATGCAAGACTTCAAACACGAATACACACTGGTAAACATCAAAGTCAGCTACCACACACCAAACACTCATCTAAACCCTTCACCTGAAAATTAAACTCGTAAAAACTTCAACAATAATGTTGTGATCTCGTAATGATAATGACCTAAACCAAAAGTGTGGCCAATATATTGACAATATTTCAACAGTGGACAATAGTGCTATATGACAGTGAATAAATGCAAACAACCTTAACATCACCACTAATCAATAACCATATGTCACTTACGCACCTAAAGGGCCGACCAGCTGGAGCACTAATATTAGGGCAGGACCTCACACAAACTTGGGTAGGCGTACCCATCCGCTCCAATAATTACATAAATACTGGGTAGGCGTACCCATCTGATCCAATAATCTCACAAGCATTGGGTAGGCCTACCCATCCGATCCAAACAATCATGCATCACATCATATTCACATAGTAGTCATAAGCACATAACTTGTCCTAAAAATAAAACCATATTTCGCACAAATCAATTCAAAACATTTCAAAACACATTTTAGTATCATTTTCCCCCAACGGAAAAACCAGTAAAAAGTAGGGCTACGAGAACTCACCTCAAACAAGTCTTTAGCAACTCAATCTCAATCACACAAGTAAATGCAACGACGCCTGCACACGACCTAGTACAGTTAATGTCCCAATTTAATCATCCAATACCAAAACAATCTTCACATTTGATGCATAGAGTTTAGACGCGTTGTACAATTACCCAAAACAATTTAGTGGAGTGATGGTTGACGACTTAACTCCACAATCATGGTTCAAGTGAAGGGTCAATGTTAGCGGTGGGGTTTTTAAAAGACTTGAGGAACTTGATTGGTTAAAGAGTTGACATAACTGAATGGGTAAGAGTAGCCTTGCACGCGAGTAAAGTCCTTCATCATTTCCCCCATCGTGTCATCATCACGTTAGAGATGAGATGAGGATGGTTGATCGAAGGCGGAAGAAGAAGAAGTGGAATGACGACCTCTTCTCGTGCCACGATCTCTTCTGGGTTTTCGCTCTAGTTGAGCGGCAAGAGGAGTCATGACATGATCGTACAAGACATAGGACTCCATTATTCCAATTCGGGATTTTCCCTAACGATGAATTTAAACAAACGAGTTAATAACATACCATAGGGTAGAATTAACCTCTTTTGTTTAGTAACCCACTCCATTCATTTTGCCATGAAATAGGCAAGGTTGAATCTTTTAGAGTATACGACACAATAAAGCATACAACATAGACATGCAAGAACATGATCCTGATTACCCCCAGACAGAAGACATTTTCCTGGATAATTTTGTCTAAAGGTTTTAGGGTAGGCTCAATTTCACGAGTTAGAACTTGATATTCAAGAACATTAATTTCTAAAACAAAAAGCAAAATCACATTTTATTATCGTTTCACTTGTAGTTGGTTATGCGCATTGCTTCTAGTGTATGTATAGATGTAACAAATGTGGAGTAACGATTAACTCGACCTAAATATAAAATCCTAAAAGTTAACCCAAACGCTCCTTAATTTGATTTTTCTCATCAAACAAGTCAACAATACCATATGAGTTATTATCCGATAATTAGTATCATGAATACATTATGTATTGTGTTTGAGAAACGTTTTGGTTTTTGGATTAACCAATGCAATAACAAACAATTTTAATATATTCCGTAACGTGAGTGATTTGAAAAAAAATTGGGGTTTTTGGTTCGAAATCAAATTTTTTCAACAAATTCAATAATAGTAAGCAAATCCTATTATCTATGATGGAAGCATATTATGCTATACATTGTATCCTAGTTGTCCTTAATGTACAAAATTGAAAGGAAAACACAAAAATCCCAAATTTCAATTTTTGGTGTTCATCATATAACCCTAGACGACAAATTAAAAGAAAATAAGATGAAATGACTTACATAGATGATCTTTGTATATGTAGGATTGAATTATTAGTGTTGAATATGACCTTCAATGTGATGCATTTAATGGTTGAATTTGAGTTTTGGTGGGTTTTGGGCCGTGCACGTCGAGTGCAACAGATAAGGGGGTGTTTGGTTTTTTGTTTTGAAATTTTTTGTTTAAGTGTTCCATTTTATGGTCTACTGATGGCGGTCTCATATCTCCTGGCGGTCCCAAATATATTAGGGGGCCGCCCTCAGCCAAGGGTTTTTGGACTTGATTTTTAACGAAAAATTTTTACAAAGAGGAGTGACATTTAATATGCCATTTCGCGAATTAAATAAGCTAAATACATTTCGATGAGTATTTTAAGGTGTACGACACGGAATGGAACACGGACTAGAATTGAGACAGAAGAAAATAGAAACTCTGCCCAAAACATGGTTTGGGAGCAAAATATGTTTAGATGTATAACAACCTGCAATTTTCATCAATGTAATTATCCATCTATTAAATTAGATGCACTGTAATATCCATCTATTATATATATACCACCTTTTTACAGGGAAATTTTTGCTTTATCTCATTATGCAACGTAACTTGCATCTCTAAAGTAAACGAGCTCACACAACCTCTACCAATGCCATCTCTATCTATGTTTACATTATGTAAACATCCTAATATGTCAAGTCTATATCTTAATATCATTTTACCAAGTACATTATCCATTTAACGTACTTTTCAAAACGTTATATCAAAACAAGCATTAAACGTTAACGTTTACATCTAAACCCTAATTATATGTAATGTATACATATAAAATGAATGTGCAAGCCTCTAAATCATGTGTACAAGTGTACAATACACAACATTTGAATATCTTTTCCCTCCTAAATCAAGTTACGACTTTCTAAAGCACAATGTACAAGCTAATCATACCTAAAAACCTAATTAGGTCATTTAAGCTCTTAAACCATGTTTAAATTTTACTAGCACTTTAACACAAGGTACAAGCACTTAATGCATGACTTCTAAACCCTAAACCTAAACTCTAAGTCATCTTAAAACCTAATTTAAAACCCTAAACCCTAAAAACGACCCGTTTTGATTTTCTAGCTAACGAATCCTTTTTCTAAACTTTTGTTACGTTAAAACATCTTATTTTAGCTTATTCTAATAAGCTATAACCTGCAAATATCATTTGAAACCTTAAAATAAGATTGCATGGCTTTTTGGACTTGATTTGTAAATTATTTCCATGCAAGGAGTATATATCGTAACTTTCTAAAATTTATAACTAGAGGGGCTGAAAATGTCATTTTTCCAAATTTATAACTATAAGGACCTATTTTGCCAAGTTGGAGAAGCGGACACATAAGGTTTATGGAATGTGTTCCATCATTCCTAAACTAAGACGTAGATAGTTAAACAATTCATGTTTAAGGGGTTTAGTAAGAATGTCAGCGATGTTGTCGACGGACGACACTTTTTTGATTGAGATATGTCCTTTCTAGACATTATCACAAAGAAAGTGGTGACCTATTTTGATGTGTTTGGTATGACAATGTTGCACCGGGTTTTTGCTAAGGTCAATCGCACCTTTGTTGTCGCACATGATTGGAACATCGTCGAGTTATACGTCGTAGTCGATAAGAGCTTGTTTCATCCATAGTGCTTATTGACATGCCTTTCTGGCGTTTACGTATTCGACTTTGGTAGTGGATATAGCAAGAGCGGTTTGTTTCTTCGAGAACCAAGATGTCGCAATAGGCGTTGTTTCTACTGATAACCAAAATGTCAAACAACATCCCATGAACGTACAAATACCGCTAGTTCTCTTTCGGTCCACATAATCTCCCGCATGATCAGAGTCGACATATACTACGGTTTCGATGTCGGTCCCCTTAGGATACCATAATCCTAAGTGCATAGTGACTTTAATGTATCAAAAGATACGCTTAACCGCTTCAAGGTGAAAGGTTTTGGGAGCCTTTTGGAAGCGAGCACAAAGGCAGACACTAAACATGATATCGGCCCTACTTGCCGTTAGGTATAATAAACTACCTATCATGCCTCGATACTTGGTACTATCTACTGACTCACACTCTTCATCTTTCGTGAGTTTAGTATCGGAGGACATGGGGGTTTTCATTGGTTTAGAATCTTCTAGACCAAATTTCTTAAGCATTTCTTTAATATACTTAGATTGATTAAAGAAAATAACCAACCATCAACCATTTGTTTTATTTTAATCCAAGAAGAAGTTAAGTTCACCCATCATGCTCACTCAAACTCATCATGCAGATTTTGGAAAATTCATCACGACATGTCATGAACAAGTCAAGTCGAATATAATTGTCTATCGACATAAATTTGAACAATGATTAATTTTGGGAAACTTTATGTCTTCTATAAAAAAAAAGTTGTGGTTAACAACGCATTCCATTTTTATATATCAGTTTAATAAGAAGGCTTTAATCTATCATAACGAAGCTTAGGTGCTTGCTTAAGAGCATATAAAGCTTTCTTTAATTTAATAAACATGATCCGGGTTTTTTCGAAATCAATAAATTCCCAAGAGGTTGTGCCACGTATACGCTCCTCATTGATAAGACCATTCAGGAATGCACTTTTTTACATCCCATTTAGGAATAGTTTAAAGTCTAAGGCGCAAGCATAAGCTAAAAATAATCTAATGGACAAAGTCGTAGCAACCGGCATAAGTTACATCATAATCGATGCCTCTCGTTGGTGTAGCCTTAGCACTAACCAAGCCTTATTTCGAGAAACAATACGTTCTCCGTCAACTATTATTCTAAATACCCACTTAGTTCTTATGATTGTCATATTCCTAGGTTGTGGAACTAACTCCCAAATGTCGTTAGCAACGAATTGATTAATTCTTCTTGCATGGCGACTATCTAACATTCATCTCCAAATGAGCTTCATTCACATACTAGGTTCTATATTTATATAAAACAAAGAAGTTACTTTGGTTGGGCTTGTGACCTAAGGTTCTTTGTGTAAGGATACACTAAGAAACATTTTTTTAAATGGGTGGGTTTTCCTAGAATTCCTTCATGTTGATTATTTCAATCAACCTCCTAAAGTTTCATCCACAAATGTCGTTTTCTAGGTTTTTTCTTTTGGTGACCTTAATTGCTTCTTCTTCTCTAAGCCATCATCCACCAAGGGTGATGTCTTAGAGGGTGGATGAGTTTCATAAAATGTCAGGTTTAGTGATTCTTCGACTTTCCTAGTGTGTTTGTTTATGATGATATAGGCTTTACTATTTTGAGAATAACCTAAAAAGACACCTTCGTATGACTTTGGGTCAAACTTGGTAAGGTATTCTTTTATGTTTAAAATGAATCACTTGCTTTCAAACACTCTAAAATATTCTAGTGTAGGTTTTCTACGTCTTAAGAGTTCATAAGGTGTTTTTCCTAGAATGACTCTAATGAGAATTCGATTGAGAATGTATGTTGAAGTATCTACGGCGTTACACCAAAACTTTTGTGGTAATGATTTCTCATTCAACATAGTCTTACTCATCTCTTGAAATGTCCTATTTTTCCTTTCGACCACGCCATTTGATTAAGGAGTGCGTGGAGCCGATAAGTTATGTGTAATACTGTTGGTATTGCAAAACTCTCTAAATTGCACCTCATTATCAAATTCTCCACCGTGGTCGGTTCTAATTGACACTATTGAACAACCTAATTGGTTTTGGATTTTCTTACTAAATATTTCGAATTGATCGAAAGTTTTGGTTTTATTGTTAAGAAATCTAGTCCAAGTATACCTAGAGTAGTCATCTACTATGACTAGGGTGTAACGGTTTCGTCCGTAACTCCATACTGTGAATGGACCGAAGAGATCCATATGGAGAAGTTCTATACATCTAGTCATTAAGACTACATTCTTAGCTTTGTGACTAGCGTGAGTTTGTTTTCCAATTTTGCAAGCATCACAAAAATGTTGATAAAACTTAAGCTTAGGTAAGTTTCGAATTAACTCCTTAGAGGCCAACGATTGAATGTGAAGCATATTTACGTGTCCACATCTCCTAGCCATAAGGTGAATTTTCATCAACATAGTAGACAAATTTGATCCTTATCTATTTCCCCTAATTCATCACATATAAGCCTTTCTTCCTAATACCTCTACCTATGACTTTACCGTCTTTAGTTATTTCACTATCATGGTCAAAAAAAGTTACTCTACACTTATTGTCACATATTTTTCCTATACTTAGCAAATTAAATCCTAAGTTATCAACATGTTCTACATTATCTATTTTGAGAGAGTCATTGAAAATCGTACCTTTGCCAATGATGTTCCCGCGAAGATTACTACCAAAAATGACGTTACCTCCATTGTATGCCTTGTAAGTAGAGAAGAGCTTACGGTTGCCCGCCATATGTTTGGAGCATCCCCTATCCTTAATCCATTCGTCGGGCTCCAAGTCGACTCTAAGGCATATCTATTTATATAAGACAATAACTCAAACATTTGGTCCCCAATATCTCATGGGTCCACAGTTGTTAGTGACAAACATCCCTTGCATTTGATGCAATTGATTAGGATGTAAGAATGGAAGACACATTTCCCATGGCATGTAACTTTGACGTGGAAAGTTGTTCCAACTTCACGATGAAAGCATGAGTTGGTTTTTGTCGACCAACATGTCTTTTTGGTTGCGGTGTTTTAGGACGAGAATAATTATTATTGACTCTTCTAGGAGGTAGAGTTTTTGATCTAAAATTAGGTTTAGAAAATCCAACTCCGGGTTTTGACAATGGCTTATAAAATTGTTTAACTTCGTTGTCACTAGCAACGGGAACTTTAACATTATTTACAATTATGTGTTGTTGGTCTAGGACTAAAATGTATTTTTGAAGAAACAGCAGTTTTTCTCAGATCCAAGGTGTGTTACAGGTCAGTCCCAATTTAATTTTGGGGGCCGCCGGTCATTAGAGGCCGCCCATTTTATGGACCTCCATCAGAATACGTATATTTTCCTGAGATTTTCACAAATTTTTATTTCCTTAGTTCCTTTAGATGATGCTTTAAATGAATTAAACCCTAAACATAATTTATCAACATAGGTTTTATGATACTTAAACATTTCATTAGCAATGTGTACTCCTTTTCAAAAAAAAAAATAATCTAGTAGATTCATCTTAGAGTTTTTCATTCTCAATTTTAGACATGACAACTTAGCACTCTCGAGATCAACTCCCTTAATTTTCTCTTAAGTGTGGACAATTTATCTTTTAATTCTCTAAGCTCATTTTCTAGACTATTTCTAGTATCTTTTAACTTTTTGTTTTTAGTGATTATCTTTAGACTCATTTTGCATAACTTATCATATTCATTGTCTAAAGCTATATCATTAATTGATGAGTTTTTTCATCACTAAAGTAAAAATGAATTCAAAACACAACCTCACTTGATGATGTGAGCTACAAGACCTTATCATCTTTTACCATTCAATCATCTTCTTCACCGCTTTCGCTCCAAGCGCCACGGACAAAAGCCTTTTGTTCTTATCTTTCGTTGTTGTGACATTCTCCAATAAAGATGATTTGGGTCGCCACATCTAAAGCATTTTCTATCACCTTTACCATTCTTGTCATCACGACTTCTTTGGAATGCCTTTTTGTCGTTCCGAGGTTGTCTCACGAATCTACCTCTTCTTTTAAAGAACTTCTTGAAGTCTCTTACCGCCATGGCGTACTCTTCGTCTTCACTACCGGAAGTCGAACATTCTTCATCACTAGATTCTTTCTTAGCCTTTAAAGCAATAGATTTTCTTTCAACTTTTGCTTTGACTATTTCAGAATCTTTCTTGATGATCATTTCGTGAACCTTGAGGTTCCCGATTAGTTCATCAAGAGATAGTGACGTTAAGTCTTTCGACTCTTCAATCGCCGTGACCTTTGCTCTCCATTTAGGATGTAGAGCTCTAAGAAACTTCCTTACGTAGTTCTTACTAGAATAACCTTCATCAAGAGCTTTAAGACTAGTAATAATAGTATTAAATCTAGCAAAAGCACTATCTATAGATTCGTCTTCAGAAATGACGAATTGTTCATATTGTTGAACCAAAAGGATCGTCTTATTATCTATGACTTGGCTTATTACCTTGTGGGTGAATAACAAAGTTTCCAAAATTCTTTTGCCGAGTAACACATGAAAATTTATTTCATAATTCATTTATTGCAAAGCATTGTTACATACCATTTTTTTGCTTCATTATTTTTCGCAAGTCTCTTTTTGAGATCATCGTTTGTTTTTCAAAAGCGGATAACCTCAACTAATTTGCTTTCGGATCTTAAAACAATAGGTTGACAATCACCATTGGTAATAACATGCCAAAGATCTAGATCTTTTGATTTAACATATGACTCGAATCTATTTTTCCAATATATAAAACTATCACTTTCAAAGAGTGGTGGTCTTTGCATAGATTGTCCTTCTAGATATTTGTCGAAATCCATAGATCGATCCAAGCTTTAAAATACAATATATTTTAAAAATCTTGAGTGACCTTGCTCTGATACCAATTGTGGAAACTAGAAGGGGGGGGGGGTGGAATAGTTTACACATTTGTTTTACATTTCAAAAGTTTACTTTCAAAAATCTACAAATCTGAGTTATATGTTCAATCAAATCACAATATGATCAAGCAATAACTATCTATACTAAAACACGATAACAACAATAATAATGTAAAGAGATAAGGAAAGAAACAACAAAACTAAGACACCAAGATTTTATAGTGGTTCGGCTACGAAGCACCTCTTTGCCCTACTCCACTCCCCGAGTATTTGACTCAAGATTTTACTATGGCAACAAGTTCCCTTTAGGCGGAGAAAACCGTTTACACGTCGTTTACGTTATTTTCTGATACTAAGCTAAATGTCAAGTCCTAATCTTAGCTAGAACCAATCTACCACTTCACAAGATATACACACTCACAAGATCTACACTATCGGATCTACATAATATCCAAATCACACAAATACACAAGATAAATACAATAGAGTTTTGGTACTTAGAAGAAAGGAGGATATATCTCTAAATACACTTCGTTCATTGACAATACTAGTGGTTTTATCTTGCCTTGAATGAGAGGGAAGAGATGAGAAGAAGAGATTAGATCACTTGAAACAAGATCTATGTATGTTAGTAATCAAGAGTTTTAGTGAGAGAAAGAAGGTTTAGAGAGAGAGAAAGAAAAGACTGAAAAATTTCGTGCAAAAAGGAATGTTTTTCTGCTAGGATGGAGCAGTATTTATAGGCAGGGAATCCCAACGGCTCTCTAGGGGCGGTCCAGGTGGTCCCTTATATATAAGGGGGCCGCCAAGCCTATAAGAGGGCCGTCGCCTAGACTCCGCTCCCTTTTTTGTCTTATTGTGGAGAAGGTTGTATCTGGTGTAGAAGCTTCCGTTTTAGAGGGAAAATTTGAATTTCAAATTTTAAGTTTTTAATAAAACTTTTTATTTTAATTAGAAAATATTTTGTAAAAGTATTTTTGAGAAAATACTTTTGTAGAATTAAAAGTGAGGATTAAGAGAAAAATATTTTCTTGATCACTAATCATGCTTAATTATTTTGTTTGTCCATACCTTAAGTGAGCACTAATCTTAGAGATGAAATTTTACATTTAATAATTTGTAAACGTTTATTTTTATTGTAAAAGTTTTTACATTTTATTATTATCAAAACGTTGAGAAGTCGAAAAATATAAATAACTTTTTAGGCATTATTTGTATTAACACAAACATTCATGCAATATGTACAATTAACCAATTCACAACACATACTTATTGACTGGTCACCACATTTAATGTTATTCTTATAACGACAAAAGTTCCACAAGGAACAAGGTCAAAAAAACATATAGATGCATCCTGACCATTCATTTTTTTTAATTATCAAAATGATCCAACGGTGTTGAAACAATGATACATCCCGCCTGTTTTTCATTTCATCTCATTTTCATCTAACGTAAAACACACACACACACACACCCTCCCTAATCGGAACTCTAACACATCACCACCATCACCATCGGAACCCTAAAACATCACCATCGAAACACATCACCACCATCACCATCACCATCGTAAC